>JAWQEG010004683.1:52500-67922 GCA_033782935.1 Petrolisthes cinctipes | reverse complement strand
ATCATTATAGGTGGTGTTTCGTGGCAATATTTGAAGGACTCACTAACCTCCCTCCACTTCTCTGGCTGCAACATTCCAGGCAGCGATTCATAATTATATATACCTAGACAGAACAGTAACTTGGTGCACACAAAATATTCCATTACAAAAAAAATGTGTATATATTATAATGTCTTTTGAAAACCATAATTATGTTTAGTAGTGACGTTTACTGAAAAAAAAATAGATATATGAAGGCTTTGATTTTAATATTTATCTTTTAATATCTAACTATTTTTTTTTTTACACACTCATTGAGATTTATAACGCAGGAACACGATCATTTTTTCCATTACTTACATGACAATTTTTTTCGCCTTGTTTATATTGTCCGTATAATGCTTTAGTGTTTATTAAAAGAAATTCGCATTGGCTTGTTTCCAATGTATTATTAATTTTGATAGAGTTAGATAGTGAAGGTTTAATCATAATTATATTGTACACAAAGTCACGGTAAAAAAAAAAAAATACGTCTAACTAAACATGAGGTGAATGAAAGTGAACCTGTTGGATGAAAACTATGAACGATCGATATAGAAACCACCCAAAATTAATATCATAATTATGTTTCCCATCTTCATTTTCTTTGGTCTGTTTCATGGGAAGGTGTTGCAGGTCTGTTGTGTAGTGCGTGTGTGTGTGTGTGCGTGTGTGTGTGTGTGTGTGTGTGTGTGTGTTCTGTGCCCCTATAGCGTGATGTTGTACGGTCTGATGTGGAAATCCTTTTAGGGAGAAACTCTTGATGGTAAATTGGAAGGCTATTCTGAATCCTCTAACTACACTATACTAGGTCACGAAACAGATCCTCTATTTGTGACATTGAGGTGATTTTGTTTATTTCCTGAGACAGCTTTGAGAAATAAGTAACTCTACAACTGACCAAAAATGAACTCCATTCTATCCTTAACTCTTCTTCATCGTCACGTAAGGTACAGTACAGTTGGCTACATGAATTCTTACACGTGCAGGCTATATGGAAAGAGAGGTCATTGTTCTGAAAATTCTGCCTGCAAATGAATGGTCTATGAAGTGACTCGGTGATTACAAAACAATAATACCTAATAATAATAATAATAATGTTGTATTGCAGCTTCGTAGTCTTACATTTCCTATATGTTGTAAACCCTCGCAAAACAACATGCAGCGTGTGTACCAATTCTTGTGGCCAATAGTACAGTACCTGTGTATATAATATTATGATTTTGATGCCTATTATAATTATGAACAGTGTAAAAATGTGAGTGTGGCAGTATTTACACAATCATGTTATCGTTTTTCAGGGTCAGTTTGAAGACAGCGTTTAAATTATAAGGTCGCGTTGATAATGGTATAACCTGACCTGACCTTTGATACCTTCTTCTTCAGTGCAGTGGAATTAGTCAAAAAGGGATCGAGAGAGACAAGAGTTGACATATGTGTGTGTCATAACGTACGTAGGGAGGGGATTAGGAGAGTATACGCATAGGTCCCACGTCACTTCTATACGTTAATTAAGGGAGTAATACAGTGTTGGTAAAGCTGGAGCAACTGATTCCTCCAAACTATTCCAAGCAACAGAACACCACCATTATTTTTGTACATTTGGTCCTGTTTCCTGGCATACTTTGGAGGAATCATGGCACTCCAATGTAACAAAAGTGAATTACCCCCTTAAGGGAGTATAGTACAGTGTTGGTAAATCTGGAGCAACTGGTTCCTCTAAATTATTCCAAAAAGCGCTATAATTTACCAACGCCGTATTCTTCTTTAACAGCGATATTTTGTTCTGACTGTATATTGTCAAATCATATCGTGTCGTACATGTGGGGAGCGCTATGGTCTAAATTTTAAGGGGAGGTTTTCTTGTTGGTGAATTGGAAGGTCTGTGATTCCTTCAAACTATGCCACGAAACAGAAACCCCAATTAGTACCACTGAGGGCGTCTGTTTCCTGATAGAGTTAGGAGGAATCAGTACCCTTCCAATTTACCAACAAGAGGATCTCCCCACCGACAGCAGATTCCTTCGTAGATGATATTTCTTAATTAACAGCAGACGATTCTTAAGAACTGAAAACCCCGTCATCCACGAGTATAGAGGTTGTTCATTGGTAACTAACCTGTGGGACTGTTGCTCTGCTTGACGTAGGCGGCCGTGGGCGTGAGTGTGGTGGGCGTGGTGTTAGGCGTGAGGGCTGACCACATCTCCCTGTCAGCGAGGGCGCCCATGGGAGGAAGGGGTGCGGCAGGGGTCATGCTTGTGTAGACCCCTGGTGATGTGGGTGGATATTCCCCTACACCACCACCACCACTATAGGATGGCAGGGAACACGAAGCAGCACCATACATGTTACTACCGTAGGAGGTGGGAGGTTGTGGGTAACCAGTGTAGTCGGTATAGGAGGTGTATTGGCCGTACTGTGTAGCTGAGGTGAGTTGGGAGCCACATACATCATAAGGTGTGGGTAGGGCAGGGGCCGCACTTTGGTACAGTGGGTATGGTTTCATCGCCTGTACTTTTCGTCGGAATCCACGCGGTCTACGACGAAATGAACCTTCCTCAAACATGAGCTCAGCCGTAGGGTCAATGGCCCAGTAGTGGCCTTTACCCGGACGACCCATAGACTTTGGTAGCTTGATAAAACACTCGTTAAGGGACAGATTGTGACGCACAGAGTTCTTCCAGCCGGTGTAGGAGCCGCGGAAGAATGCAAATCTCTGCTGCAGGAACTGGTAAATCTCTGAGAGGGTGAGGCGACGCTGTGGGGAGCTCTGTATGGCCATGACAATGAGGGCGATGTATGAATAGGGGGGCTTCTCTTGACGCCTCGCCCCACCTCGCTTGCCGCCCGCCGTAGTCTTCTCGCTGGTGGTGTTGGTGGTGGCGGCAACGGCAGTCTGGGTGTCTGACGGGACCTCGGTGAGTGGCGGCGGGGGTGTCTCCTCGGGCGGCACAAGGGGCGCCAGGCCCGCCATTCCACCGTCCTCTTCGCCCTTCATGGCCACCGCGCTGGCCAGTAAAGCCAGATCGCCGAACTCGGCCGCGCCGGCCACACTCCTAAGAGCCAGAGCCGCGATGGTGGCGTTATGGTGGACGCCACGGGGCCAAGGCTCCGTCCTGATGACTTACTCACCACACTCACCACTCACCTCACCACACAGTCACAGGGAACTTCAATAATCAAGTCTTACAATAAATATTTACGATGGTGTAAGCAGGGTAAGACAACCACAATACTATACAGCTGGCCTGGTGGTGTGTGTGTATATGTGTGTGTCTGTATGTTTAACGCTCAGGGGGAGGTCACAGTTCGCTCCAAGTCGGGGTGGCACTGGTCAGGTCGCGGCCAGGTGAGCGTGCCATGCCCCATACCCCTACTTGGCACTCGGAGACACCAGAGCGCATGCGTGGGTGTGAGGGGCGGGGCTGACGGACGGGCGGGAGGAAGGCTCTGTAAAATGCCATGATCATTATCCTCTTGTTTGTTTCGCCTGCCTGTAACGGTGTGGGTGGCTGGAGGTCGCACAACACACCGTCCTCTTCTCCCACTCTGGTGTTGACCCCCTTCAGGTTCCTCGTCAAGTCGACTGGCCTAGATATTTGTAACTCTAAATTGTATAGTTTTGATAAGAGAAGATTATTCCCTGCCTATCTGGCTTAATAATGCCACACACACACACACACACACACACACACACACACACACACACACACACACACACACACACACACACACACACACACACACACACACTCACACACACACACACACACACACACACACACACACACACACACACACACACACACACACACACACACACACACACACACACACACACACACACACATTATTTAGGCTATCACACACACATACACACAGATTAATGTTTTGGTTATTAACGCAATGATTAACCAAGGATAATTATAACAAGAGCAATAATTACTACTTTAGGATCCTGAGAAAATTTCCTTCCATTAACAAGAAATAAAACCTGGGAATTTTTTAGGATCTCCATTAAATTCTCCAGCTAACAGTTACCATTACAATGACCAAATTATCTGTTGAGACATTAATTAAGGGGATATCGATATTCTTGAAGGTATATATAGTTTGAAGGGCAGACTGAATCCTCCTCCTTACTGTGTCATGAAACAAACAGATCTTCCATTCGTAACGTTATGGTGTTCATTTGTTTTCTGGGCTCTTGTGGAGGAATAGGTAGCCCTCCAAATTACACACACACACACACAAAAAAAAAAAAAAAAAAAAAAAACAGGTTTTTCACTTCAAAATCACAGCCACGAACTCGACGTCGCATGGTTCGCTCCAAAGTATGTCAGAAAATAGGACCAGATTAACAAAAAAAAAAATTATAGCCTGTTGCTTGAAATAGTTTGGAGGAATCAGTTGCTTCAGATTTTCTAACAGACGTATATATCGTAGTAAATGTTTATGCACTTTTTGGGAAGGAATTAAGGGGACAGTATACTTTTCATAGATTGGAGCTCCTTGATTCCTCCAAAGTATGCCAGGAAACAGACCCAGATGATGAAAAATAATGGTATCCTGTTGCCTGGAATAGTTTGTTTGGAGGAATCATTTGCTCCAGATATACTACCCAAAACAATGTGCTATATACCCCTTAAGAGTTATATATATTATGTTGTCGATCTGTTGTTTAATTAGAGTCTACTGATTCCTTCAAACCTATTATAGCCACGAAATAGACCAAACCAGTTCATCTATTAACTTACATGTTTCTTGTATGCCTTTGGGGGAATATATAGACTCCTTCAACTATACGAGTACATCAAAATTTTGCATGGTTCTTCCCAAAACTGTAGAGGACGGGGATTATTCTGTGTCGTGTGCCGAGCCGAGCCACTCTCTGTAAATTCTTCAACTGTCCCTCCTTTCCTTCCACTTCCTTGGTGTTTGTTGTCCCACCTTTCTTTCTATTTCCTTGGTGTTTGTTGTCCCACCTTTTCCTATATTTGCTTCGTGTTTGTTGTCCCTCCTTTCCTTCTATATCCTTGGTGTTTGTTGTCCCACCTTTCCTTCTATTTCCTTGGTGTTTGTTGTCCCACCTTTCCTTCTATTACCTTGGTGTTTGTTGTCCCTCCTTTCCTTCTATATCCTTGGTGTTTGTTGTCCCACATTTCCTTCTATTTCCTTGGTGTTTGTTGTCCCACCTTTTCCCATATTTGCTTCGTGTTTGTTGTCCCTCCTTTCCTTCTATATCCTTGGTGTTTGTTGTCCCACCTTTCCTTACATATCCTTGGTGTTTGTTATCCCTCCTTTCCTTCTATATCCTTGGTGTTTGTTGTCCCACCTTTCCTTACATATCCTTGGTGTTTGTTGTCCCACCTTTCCTTACATATCCTTGGTGTTTGTTGTCCCTCCTTTCCTTCTATATCCTTGGTGTTTGTTGTCCCTCCTTTTCCTATATTTGCTTCGTGTTTGTTGTCCCTCCTTTCCTTACATATCCTTGGTGTTTGTTGTCCCTCCTTTCCTTCTATATCCTTGGTGTTTGTTGTCCCACCTTTCCTTACATATCCTTGGTGTTTGTTGTCCCTCCTTTCCTTCTATTTCCTTCGTGTTTGTTGCCCCACCTTTCCTTAAATATCCTTGGTGTTTGTTGTCCTTCCTTTCCTTACATATCCTTGGTGTTTGTTGTCCATCCTTTCCTTACATATCCTTGGTGTTTGTTGTCCCACCTTTCCTTACATATCCTTGGTGTTTGTTGTCCCACCTTTCCTTAAATATCCTTGGTGTTTGTTGTCCATCCTTTCCTTCTATTTCCTTCGTGTTTGTTGTCCTTCCTTTCCTTCAACTGCATTTCCTTCGTGTTTGTTGTCCCTCCTCTCTATCTTCTTCTCTCTCGTGCCTGAGGGTCTTCCAAACCTGTAGATGAGTGTTCTTTTTAAGTGGAGATTCTTTTGTTGGTGAATTGGAAGGTCTCTGATTCCTGCAAAATATGCCACGAAACTGATGCCCTTTTAGACCACTGAGGAGGTCTGTTTTCTGAAATAGTTAGGAGGAATCAGTAGCCTTCCAACAAGAGAATCTCCCGTTAAATCCATAAATCCTGTGCGAAAGGAAATCATCAAACACAAGTCCAAAATGATTACCAACAAAGATAAATGTAACTAACTCCTCACGAATTACATAATAATTATATACTTGGCATTTATTTTACAGTAATTAATCTTTTGAAGGTTAGTATTGCTTCTCTCCTACAAGGAAAATTATCTGGTGTTAGCTGGGGAAAAGTGGTTAGTCGTTGTTTATGGGGGTAATATACACTTTCGTTACATTACAGCTCCTTGATTCCTCCAAAGTATGCCAGGAAACAGAACCATATTAACAAAAATAATGGTGGTCTGTTGCCTGGAATAGTGAGGAGTAATCAGTTGCTCCAGATTTACTAACACTGTACTATACCCCCATCCGAACAGTGCAAAGAAACAGATCCCCTTCTCCTATACTGAAGTGACCTGTTTTCTGCATGGCATAGGTTTGGAGGAATCAGTAGCCCTCCATCCAATTCACCCCTAAAAAAAATATATTGTATCCCCTTAAGGAGGCTTCTGATTCCTCCTGACCATACCACGAAACAAGCTCATTCCAAATAGGTGGTGTTTCGTGGCAATATTTGAAGGACTCATATATCTTCAATTTTCTAACTACAACACGGGGTCCCTTAAGTCGCCACAGTGTTACAGTACAGTTAAAAGGCACAAATCTGATTATAGAAGAAGTCAAACATACAGCATAGGCAAATGTTTGTGATTCTTGTGCCTGTGTGTCATGTATGTACTATAGAAGTCTGAGTAATTATTGCCTTATGACATGACCACCGATCCATACGTGAAGGCGTGTATGGCCATGTTGGCTCCCATCATTCACTTCTTTTCTGAGAAGATGAGCAAGGAAGCCAAGAAAATCATGTCGGACCGACCACCCACAAGCTCAGGATACAGTCACTACCAGAATATTTCCCCAGGTTGACGGTGGATAACTCAAGCCAAAGGGATGCTATAATAACAAAATCTGATGAAAAACTGAAGGCTTGATGTTGTTGATGTAACTTAACTCCTCATGATGTCGTAATGGAGGGTAATAATTACAAAGGGTCATGTGGGTATTGTCACACACATAGACCAAATCACTTATGCCTTCAACTGTGCCGTGTGTAAGGCCCCGCCCCTGGGTATGTGAGGGCGGGGCTTCCTGGGCATACATGAGCAGGGGTTGGCGTGGTGGTTGGTGGTGAGGGCATGGGGCGGAGTGAGGGGTATCGAGGGACCCTGATTGGTGCTCCAGTCATTTGTCACTATAATGTCCTGATGGTGGGGCTGACTGGCTGGCTGGGTTGTGTAGAATGTGTTGATGTTGATGGTGTTGGTGTTGATGGTGTTGGTGGGCTTTGTAGAATTTGGTGGTGTTGGTGTTGTTGCTGTTGGTGGTGGGTTTTGTAGAATGTGTTGGTGTTGTTGATGGTGTTAGTTGTGGTATGATGGGTTTTGTAGAATGTGTTGATGGTGTTAGTGGTGGTATGATGGGTTTTGTAGAATGTGTTGGTGTTGTTGATTGTGTTAGTGGTGGTATGATGGGTTTTGTAGAATGTGTTGATAGTGTTGGTGTTGATGGCAATGATGGGTTTTGTAGAATGTGTTGGTGGTGTTGATGGTATTGGTGGTGGGTTTTGTAGAATGTGTTGGTGTTGGTGGTGGTATGATGGGTTCTGTAGAATGTGTTGGTGGTGTTGATGTTAATGGTGTTGGTGTCAATGATGGGTTTTGTAGAATGTGTTGGTGGTGTTGATGGTGTCGTTGGGTACCATCCATCCAAATTGTCTCACATCATGTACAGTCGAGGACATTATTGCTTCCTTTTCCTTGCCCCCCCCCCCCCCTCCCATCCGAAAATAATAATAATAATAATCTCTGTGCATGGGTTTATTGTTGTTAGGGGTCGTATGCAAGAACATTGATGGTATTGACGATGGGGTGGTAACGATATACGATGACGTCACGGATACAATACAAAGAATTACAAAGGAAATCAAACAGCAGCAGTCCTGTTGATCCTTACGAGGCTGTTTGGGTCTAAGCTACTAACTATACTTATACTAAAAGAAAGCCATCGTACCGGTACTATGCCATCGTCAACACCACCGATATCCTTGCATACGATGGCTTGGTAACGGCACGATGACTCCTTAGACACAATACACAGTCATCGTATCGCACCACGCCATATAGTCAACACCACTGATATCCTTGCATACGATGGCTTGATAACAGTACGATGACACAATACACAGTCATCGTACAGCACCACACTATAGTCAACACCACCGATATTCTTGCATACGATGGCTTGGTAACAGTACGATGACACAATACACAGTCATCGTACAGCACCACGCCATAGTCAATACCACTGATATTCTTACTAAGGCTCTTTATTTCATTTCCACTATACATAGATTCCAAACTTGTGGAATCAATTAATTTTCTTACCCATTTAAACCAATATATTTTTTCTATGATAAATAAGATAAGGAGTGACGGCAAGAAGAGGGTATGTAG
The DNA here is from genome assembly GCA_033782935.1 of Petrolisthes cinctipes. Classification (NCBI taxonomy): domain Eukaryota; kingdom Metazoa; phylum Arthropoda; class Malacostraca; order Decapoda; family Porcellanidae; genus Petrolisthes; species Petrolisthes cinctipes. Next base: position 59,304 of record JAWQEG010004683.1, on the reverse strand, counting down.
GGTATGGATTTGTCTATGTCTCTATATTTTATTTTTGGAAGTAGCATATATTTGTCTATGTCTATATGTTTTATTGGAAGTGGCATATATTTGTCTATGTATATATATATTTTATTTTTGGAAGTGGCCTATATTTTCATGACTATTTTGTACGCCATGAAGGGAATATTATTGTTATTTAGAAGGATGAGAGGGTAATCTGTCATTGGCATATTGTAGACTACTTATTCCTTCAAACAAAGCTCTGATGTTTCCTGTCATACTTTGGAGGAATCAAGGCGCCCCAATGTACCAAAAGTGTAGTTAACCCTTAAGGACCCTGTGATCGTGTATGAGAATTGGAGGCTTCTGATTCCTCCTGACTATGCCACGAAACAAGCTCCTTCCCAATAGGTGGTGTTTCGTGGGAATATTTGAAGGACTCATATACCTCCAATTTTCTAACTACATCACAGGGTCCTTAAGGGGGTAATTCACTTTTATTACATTGGAGTGTCTTGATTCCTCCAAAATATGCCAGGAAACAGGACCAGATGAACAAAAATAATGGTGTTCTGTTGCCTGGAATGGTTTGGAGGATTCAGTTGCTCCAGATTTACCAACACAAAATTTCCCCTTTAAATACATGCGTGCGTAGAGAAAACAGAGGCTGCATGCTTGGGTCTAAGTTGGTCTAACGCTACGTAACCTGTATATATAAATTTGAAAGGTCTTCTCGGAACCCATGCTCACACCCAGGCATCTTCTGTGAAACAACCCGAAACCTGAGACCAGACCAAACCATACCAAACCAAACCAAACCAAACCAGACCAGACCAAACCAGACCAGACCAGACCAAACCAAACCAAACCAAACCAAACCAAACCAAACCAAACCAAACCAAACCAAACCAAACCAAACCAAACCAAACCAAACCAAACCAAACCAAACCAAACCACACCAAACCAAACCAAACCACACCAAACCAAACTAAACTAAACCAAACCAAACCAGACCAAACCAGACCAGACCAGACCAGAAGGGACAAACTTGAGTCATTTTTGAGTTTATTGTACCATTTGAAAGTTTAAGGGGGTAATTCACTTTTGTTACATTGGAGTGCCATGATTCCTCCAAAGTATGCCATGCAGGAAACAGGACCAGATGAACAAAAATAATGGTGTTCTTTGCTTGGAATAATTTGGAGGAATCAGTTGCTCCAGATTTACCAACACTGTACTTCCTCCTCCCTAAATTTGAAGGATACTGAGTCCTTCTATAACGATGCCAGAAAACAGACGCCCTCGATGGTACTAACATAGGGGATCTGTTTCTAGGCATAGTTTGGAGGAATCAGAGACCTTCCTTTTTTGTTTTAAGTTCTTTATTTACGTTTAGTACAAGCCCCAACAACACTCTGGGGAACGTTGCCGCTAAAGGCCATCATGAAGTTATTTGATACATGGTGGGAAATTAATATGAGTAATTAAATGTAAAGAATTGCAGAAATATCCTTCCAATTCGCCAATAAAAGAATCTCCCCTTAACCCATTTGACAATTAGGTGACTGACAATATGAGTATAGGATGGACTTGTATATTATAGATTGGAATGGCCCACAACGAAAAGGAAGGTTCGTAATTGTTACACTATAATACACGAATTTGGGTGTTTATAAATACTGAAGCCAATTAATTATTATGATTGTAAAGAGTAGTATGTGATTACGTGTGTTGCCTGTTATATGGACAGCTCCTCCATTTTAATTATATCAGTATAAGACGAAAATCGAGAAATGCTTAATTAAGGGACCCTGTGATGTAGTCAGAAAGTTGGAGGTAAATGAGTCCTTCAAATATTGCCACGAAACACCACCTATATATGGAAGGAGCTTGTTTGGTGGCATAGTAGGGAGGAATCAGAAGCCTCCAATTCTCAAACGCTATAACAGGGTCATTAAGGGGGTCGTATAATTATATAGTGTTGGTAAATATGGAGCAAAATGATTCCTCCAAAGTATTCCAAGCAAAAACAGGCCACCATTATTTTTGTTCATCTGGTCATGTTGTTTCCAGGAATATACTTTAATTGGTGGAATCAAGTCGCTCCAATCAACCAAAAGCAACTGGAGTCAGGCACAACAAGAAAATAAAGCAAACTACATATAAATTTGAAGCGAGAGAAGAAACAGGAAAGAAGTTACAACACGTGGAAAATTATACCGAGTGAAGCAACGATCGAGACACTACATGGAGCGGATGAAGCAACGAGGGAAGAGAAGCAACAATACGGAAGTGAAGCAACGGGAATGACGTAGATAAATTTACAACTGAAGCAACAAAGAAGTGAAACAGATAAATACACAAGAAGGGAACCCCCATATCCTCTTAAGGACCCTGCACGTGGTCATGTGTGAAAATTGGAGGCTTCTGATTCCTCCTGTCTATGCCACTAAACAAGCTCCTTCTATATAAGTTGTGTTTCGTGGCACTAATTGAAGGATTCGTTTACATTCAATTTTCTGACTATTAGACAGGGTCACTTAAGAGGTAACTGCGGTTCTCTCATGTAGTTTTTCATTATACACAACTGGTCAACTCTGGAACATTTTACCGCCATCTATCCATCCATCTTTTCCCCCTTACTATAAGATATAATTATGCTCCTTAAAGGCATGTCTAGGCATCTCGAACGAACAAATTGGACATTGTTTTGTATGAATTGTACAGCCACAATCAAATATCCACCGACACTTTCCTTCCATCGTAGTAAATATCTTGGTAATAAAGAACAACACGTGTATGATTTTGCAGCACCTCATAATAATAATTGAGGGGGTTGAGTTGACGTAAGGTGTTGTATTTTGATATGATACTGATTTAAATGCACTTTGGAAGGAAAGTGTCGGTGGATATTTGATTGTGGCTGTACCTCTCTCCAATCTTTCTCTCACACAGCTGCATGGGGACATCCACGTTAAGGGACCCTGTGATGTAGTCAGAAAATTCCATGGAGGTAAATTCACGAGTCCTTCAAATATTGCCATGAAACACCACTTATATGGAAGGAACTTGTATCGTGGCATAGTGAGGAGAAATCAGAAGCCTCCAATTCGCATACACAATCACAGGGTCCTTAATATGAAAAACAAAAGTAAAGCGTTATAGACTAAAGTAAAGTAGAAACCAAACACAATTTAAGCCGACACGAGAAAAGCAGATGTAGCAACAAGGGAAGCAGTAGAAATGAAGGGAAGAGTCAGTTAAAGAGCAGTAAGAATATGAAACAAGCAAGCAAGCAAGGACGTAAGCAAGCAAGCAAGGAGAAAACAAGTAAAATCTCACGACCAAGAAGCAGCTGTGTCGTGGATGGATAGGTGGGTGAGTGGTTAGATGTATGGATGAGTAAGTACTGTATAGGTGGGTAAGTAGGTGGGTAGGTGAGTATCATGGAGGTGGGGAGTCCTATATAGCTAGGTCTACTATAGTGAGAGAGAGAGAGAGAGAGAGAGAGAGAGAGAGAGAGAGAGAGAGAGAGAGTGTGCAAGTGTAGGCTATCCTGTAACTTCCTGAGGGCCACAGTTCACGTTTGTTTGCTCACCCAGCTGGTCAAACTAACTCACAGGGCCACGCAAAGGGAAAAGGACACCACTACTACCACCACCACTCACTACCCCCCCCCCCCCCACTCACTACCATCCACTGCCACCCACCACCACCTCCCACCCACCACCACCACCACCACTACCACCAGAATCTATTATCTTAGTATCCATTATCGTACTACCACCACCACCAGCACCACCTACCACCACTACCACCCACCACCACCACCACCACTACTACTACTACTACTACTACCAGAATCTATTATCTTAGTATCCATTATCGTACTACCACCACCACCACCCACTACCACCACCTACCACCACTATCACCCACCACCACCACCACTACTACTACTACTACCAGAATCTATTATCTTAGTATCCATTATCTCACCACTATACCATTGCACTACCCACGCACCAGATTCTTAGTAGTACCCATTTTCCCACTACCACCACCACCACCACCACCACCATCAGAAATATTATGGTATTGTCTATAGCCTATACCCATTATTTCAACACTCACCTGCAAACGAGAAACTTATATATGAAAGAGATATAGTTGAATTGGAAACTCTTGGTATCTTCTCTTTATTTATAGTTTTTGGGGGGGATGTAGATGATTGGGAATTATGAGGCGTGTATGTATGGGTTAAAGGCAATCAACGCTATATAATTACAGTGGGTCGTGGAAATAAGAAATATGATCTGCTGAGACCACTCCACCATTTTCCCATGTTTGGTTTAGATAGCTTCAAAAATGTCGGTGGTCGGAGGAAGTATGAGAAGACTCCATGGCCGGGCCGGGAGGGAGAGAGATGTAAGAACGAGAGAGGAGAAGCAGGGAAGAAGAGAAGGAAGAAGGGAGGGAGGAGGGAAGAAGGAAGGAAGGGAGAGAATGAGGGAGGGAGGGAGGAGGGAAGAGAGGGAGGGAGGTGAGGGAGGGAGGGAAGAAGGAAGGGAGGGAGGGAGTGAGGGAGGGAGGGAAGAAGGAAGGGAGTGAGGAAGGGAGGGAGGGAAGAAGGAAGGGAGGGAGGGAGGGAGTGAAGAAGGAAGGGAGGGAGGGAGGTGAGGGACAGTCAATATACAAAGAGAAGAAACCTTAACCCTTGCTCAACTAGTGGGATTTTTTGTTGTTTCCTCTCGTTACTGGTGTGGACATTGGCTTTGTATCCACACCACCAACATGTACTGACACCATTCTCCCGTTCCCAGGTTCATTTTTGTTGATGGTGTAAAGTCAATCTATTCTATAACTGATACTTTTAATTAAGGGATGTCATATATATTTTTGGGTGAATTAGTAGCTTTTGTATTCATTAATTTTATATATGTATGTACTGTATATGATCATTTTAAGTCAGTATGTATTGTACACCTTGTCTGGTCAAGAAAATAATGTGTGAATCTATTTTAATTTGTGCGGTTAATGCCAGTTCATCACATACACACACACACACACACACACACACACACACACACACACACACACACACACACACACACACACACACACACACACACACATCAACCAACTAACCAATATCTCTCTCAAATGCTAACACACACACACACACACACACACACACACACACACACACACACACACACACACACACACACACACACACACACACCAATATCTCTCTCAAATGCTAACACACACACACAAACACACACACACACACACACACACACCAACCAACCAATATTTCTCTCAAATGCTAACTCACACTCTCACACACACCAACCGCTATCTCTCTCCCAAATGCTAATTCAGTGTCACAGACGTTTATTTGATCTGGTGGGAGGAAGTGAAGCAGAAGGAAACTCACCTGGATACCTGCTGCCCTCCCACACCCCACACCCACACCCATCCCCTGCCTTCCCTCCCACGCCCCACACTCATCCCCTGCCCACCCTCCCATGCCCACCTCCTGCCCACCCTCCCATGCCCACCTCCTGCTCACCCTCCCACGTCCCATCCCCTACCCACCCTCCCAGGTCCCACACTCTCCCCCTGCCCACCCTCCTGCGTCCCACACTCATCCCCTGCCCACCCTCCTACGTCCCACACCCACGCCCATCCCCTGCCTTCCCTCCCACGCCCACACTTATCCCCTGCCTTCCCTCACACACCCACACTCATCCCCTGCCTTCCCACCCACGCCCACCCCCTACCTTTCCTCCCAAGCCCACGCCCACACCCACACTCATCCCCTGCCTTTCCTTCCACACCCACCTCCTCTCAGATATGCCACACATATTTTTAGCTTTAGAAAATGAGTAAGATGTAAAAAAAAAAAAAAAAAAAATCTTATGTTATTCCATCAATGAATGAACCCTGTACGATAGTTAAGGTGGCACACTGTACAGAAGGCAAATGATTCCTTCAGTAAATACCACGAAACAGACAAGTACTTTACGTAGCTCAGTATTTAGTGTAAGGGATATGTTTCGTAGTACAGTTTGAAGGAATCAGTGAGTAACCCCTTCATGCAGTTTGTCTACTACTATTGATTATCCTTTTTTATTTTGTGTTCACTGGCACTGTTTGTATATGTATAGGTGTGTGTGTGTATGTATGTATGTTTGTACTCGTTTGTTACTATGCATGTATGTATGTATGTATGTGTGTGTGTGTATATGTATGCATGTATGTGTATGTACTCGTATGTTACTATGCACGTATTTATTTATGTATGTGTGTGTATATGTACTCGTATGTATGTATGTATGTATGTACTCGTATGTTACTATGAATGTATTTATGTATGTGTGTGTATATGTATGTATGTATGTATGTATGTATGTATGTTAGGTCATAAATTGAAAGTTGAAGTGTGTGTACAGAGCCAAGGTGGGTGTGTGTGTGTGTGTGTGTGTGTGAGGGGGTTGGTGAAGGAGTGGTGATGAGGTGTATTGGTGACGAGGGGTGGTGGTGGTGGTGGTGGTGAGAGATCTTATATGGTGAGTTATGTCTGGTGGTGAGGGGTGGTGGTGGTGGTGAGAAATAATGGTGTGGGTTCTTATGGTGAGGTATGGTGGTGAGGGTAGTAGTGAAAGGTGGTGAGGGGGTGATAGTTAAAAGTGGTGAGGGGTAATAGTGAAAGGTAGTGTGGGGGTGATAGTTAAAAGTGGTGAGGGAGTGATAGTGAAAGGTGGTGAAGAGGTGATAGTGAAAGGTGGTGAAGGGGTGATAGTTAAAAGTGGT
>JAWQEG010004683.1:0-45000 GCA_033782935.1 Petrolisthes cinctipes | reverse complement strand
CTGCCCTGCCCTGCCCTGCCCTGCCCTGCCCTGCCGTGCCTTCTGCCCAATATATCTTTTCCCTGCCTTCCCCTGCACCGCCCTGGCCTGCCCTAAAATGCTACACCCTGCCACACAAGGAACGAGAAAGGGAGCGTGTGGAGTTGGTTGGTACAGTGCAGGGGTGGCTGGGAGTATTTCAGGAGTGTTGACAGCTCCCCTAGTGCTCGCTCCCTTCCTTCCTTCCTTCTCTGCTCCTTCTCACTTCCCTCTTTCCTCCCTCTCACCTCCCTACTTCCTCCCTCTCACTTCCCTACTTCTCCTACCTCTCACTTCCCTACTTTTCCTCCCTCTCACCTCCCTACTTCCTACCTCTCACTTCCCTACTTTTCCTCCCTCTCACTTCCCTACTTTTCCTCCCTCTCACTTCTCTACTTCCCCTCCCTCTCACTTCCCTACTTCCCCTCCCTCTCACTTCCCTACTTTTCCTCCCTCTCACTTCCCTACTTCTCCTCCCTCTCACTTCCCTACTTTTCCTCCCTCTCACTTCCCTACTTCTCCTACCTCTCACTTCCCTACTTTTCCTCCCTCTCACTTCCCTACTTCCCCTCCCTTTCACTTCCCTCTTTTCTCCCTCTTACTTCCCTCCTTCCTCCCTCTCACTTCCCTCTTTCCTCCCTCTCACTTCCCTACTTTTCCTCCCTCTCACTTCCCTCTTTCCTTCCTCTTATACTTCACTCCTCCCTCTCACTTCCCTACTTTTCCTCCCTCTCACTTCCCTACTTTTCCTCCCTCTCACTTCCCTCCTTTCCTCCCATTCCTCTCCATCCTTTTACCTTACTTACCACACACTATCTTTCCTTCCTTCCTTCCTCCCTGCCTGTCAATCTGTCTATTACATACACACTACTTTCTCTCTGCTCCATCACAATCTCCTTCACCATCACAATACCTTTCCTACCTCCCTCCCTCCCTCCCTCCATGCCATAATTTCCTCCTTCCCTCCAACCCACCCTTCTTTCCTTCCTTCCTTCCTCACTCTTCCCTGACATTCTTACTCTTCCCCCCCTCACTCACTCACTCACTCACTCACTCACTCACTCTTCCTCCTGGTCTTTCTCAACACCCAAGGCATGCTGGAACACACACACACACACACACACACACACACACACACACACACACACACACACACACACAATACCCTCCCCTTCACCCTTTCTATTCATATTTGCTACATTGCCTTCTGTGATTTTCTTTTCTCATTTACTCTCCTTACTCTCCCATCTCCTTCCTTTTCCCTCTCACTCCTCATCTTCATTTCACTCTCCCATCTCCTTCCTTTTCCCTCTCACTCCTCATCTTCATTTCACTCTCCCATCTCCTTCCATTTCCCTCTCACTCCTCATCTTCATTTCACTCTCCCATCTCCTTCCATTTCCCTCTCCCTCCTCATCTTTATCTCGTTCCCCCTCTCTCCATTTCCCTCTCCTCTCTCTCTCCATTTCCCTCTCCTCTCTCTCTCCATTTCCCTCTCCTCTCTTGCTCACTAGACTATTTACGATAAAGGATAATATTAACAGTTATTGATAAAGCTAAAAACACAAAAAAATAAAAGAAAAGGTAAGGTTAGAAGAGGGTAATGAAAAGAGCATCGTATGACTTTTGTATTGTTTAAAAGTGCATTCAAATACATTAATTAACTAAGGCATCTTTCTCTTCAGCTTGACATTATTATACAGTCACAGATAATTATACAGGAAATTAATTGATAAGCCTTACCCACAGGAAAGGGAACAACAAGAAACTCTGAATATTCAGCTGTAATATTAATTTCACTGTACGAAACCCACCCACCCCCCCCCCAAAAAAAAAAAAAAAAAAAAAAGTAATAATAATAATAATAATAATAATAATAAAAAAATAATAATAATAATATCTTCTCTCTATAAATATTACTCGACATGAGCTTCAAAATAATTCATCTGGGCTATACTTCTAGATCCATACTACCTAGCAATATAGTTTAAAACCTTAGAACTCCCTGTTATTTCCCTTCCTATGACTTGTGCTTATAAAAAAAAATGTCTTCCACCTCACCACAGTGGCCTTGTAAACAAACAACACCTAGAAAATAATGCAAAAATAACCACAGGAAAAAATAAATAAATAAAAGTATAAAATAAAATAAGCTAATAATTTACTCCCTTGTATTGTAATCAACCTCAGGCAAAATCTATCTAACATTTATAAACACTATATTAATTTTTGAGAGACGTAAGAATAAACGTCATCACACGAGTACATTATTTTTTTTTCCGACTTGTTCTGGTCAGTCTTTTGATTATTTCTACCGTCCGTCTGTATGTCCTTAGAATATTGTAAGACGCTTGTAAATGTGGAGTAAGCAAGAGTAACCTATAAGGATGGAGGCTGAGGGACGTAGGATGGAGGTAATATTTTTTTTTTTAGGTATACTCGGTTGACAGAGGAAAACAAACACTTTTTATTAAGAGGGTAAAAATAATAATAAATACACTTTTGGTTTGTTACATTGAAGCCACTTGATTCCTCCCAGGTATGCCAGGAAACAGGACCAGGTGAACGGAAATATAATGGTGGCCTGTTGCTTGGAATAGTTTGGAGGAATCAGTTGCTCCATGTAGATTAACCAACACAGTGCTTCCCTCTCATTATAATCTGTCAACATTGGTGAGTCACTGTTAAATATTCCCCCTCCAATGGTGTTTGTAGTATTTTTTTTTTTTTCAGTCTGTTTAATTATGTCTTATTTAAATAAAGTAACAAACGCTTTGGAGTATATATATTTTCGGTATAATTAAGTGGGTCATTCATCCATCCGTTTGCCAAATGGTTACTGTTGTATACAGGTTAAAATTCTCATATACATCCATCCATACATACATACATACATGCATATTTATGTCTTATGATTCGATAAACATGAGTATGTTCTCATATACTTACACACATACATACATACTTATATATATATATATATATATATATATATATATATATATATATATATATATATATATATATATATATATATATATATATATAATATATATATATATATATATATATATATATATATATATATATATTAAAATTGGATAAACATGAGTATGCTTTCATATACACACATACATACCTATTTTTATCTTATACTTGGTTAGACGTGATTATATTCACAATTTGATTGATATAATATGGCATGAGTGAGAAATTATCTAACAGTTGCTGCCAGACATCCAGAGTCCCTGCATTAATTAATTAAGGGGGTAAGGTTGTACAGTGTTGGTAATTCTGGAGTAACTGATTCCTCTACACTATTCCAGGCAACAGGATGCATACCATTATTTTTGTTCATCTAGTCTTGTTTCCTGGCATACTATGGAGGAATCAAGGCACTCCAATGTACCAAAATTGTATTATTACCTACCCTTTTATTGAGTTGCCGAACCGTCTGACTTCTCTATATATTTATTTAAGGGGGTGCGGGAATAGGGGAACAGGCTTGGGGGATTTTGGGGGTATGCGGGAGTAGGGGGACAGGCTTGGGGGGTGCGGGAGTAGGGGACAGGCTTGGGGGGGTTTTGGGGGGTGCGGGAATAGGGGACAGGCTTTCTACCCCCCCCCCCCCCCTAAGCCTGTCCCCCTATTCCCGCACCCCCCAAACCCCCACAAGCCTGTCCCCTACTCCCGCACCCCCTTAATTAATAGAATTTCAAAATGGCGGTGATGAAGAATGAGGTATTTATTTAAACCTAGTGCAATGTGTTGTATTGGTGACTGACTATGCATGACGTGTAGAAGTTAATTAAGGACCCCCGTGATGTGGTCAGAAAAGTGGAGGTTAGTGAGTCCTTCAATTTTTTTTGGAACGAGCTTGTTTTCGTGGCATGGTCAGGAGGAATCATAAGCCTCCAATTATCTACAATACACGATCACAGGGTCCTTAACTATATATTACAGTTTTACTATGTTTTCTGTAACTCCACCCGTGTTGTGATGTGTTGTAACAGAAGGTCAAACAGTGACAGTACGAGAGTGTAGAAGTCTGTGAGTATCTTGGGTTAAGAGTTTTGTGTTGGTAAATCTATAGCAACTGAATCCTCCAAACTATTTCAAGCAACAGAACACCATTATCTTTGCTCTTCTGGTCCTGTTTCCTGGCATACTTTGGAGGAATCAAGGCACTCCAGTGTACCAAAAGTATGCTATCTATCCCCTTTTAACTTCTTTAGGACTTGTTCAGATATTTACAAATGGTGAGTAGAGGTTCATGACAACAACACCATTTCACAACTACTCAGAGAGGCATTTTGGGCAGGTGTTGTGGGTATGAGAATTAATATTAAGATTATTTGATGGGTAAAGATATCTCATTTATGTAGTGGTGATATCTGAATGTCCACAAAGAATATTATGTATTGGATAAAAAGTAAATAGATGTAGACATAAAGATGAGTGAGAGGATACAAATTATAAAATAGGACAGTAATTAGCAAAGGCATACAGACAGACAGACGACCCCTAACACTGAAAAAAAAGCTATATGGAAGAAAGGACAGTAATAAGTAAAGGTAGACAGACAGACAGACAGACAGACGAAAAAAATGCTATATGGAAGAAAGGACAGAATGACCATGTACTCAATCAACTCTTTGTATGTACAGTAGTTGACAATTTACAGTGAGTGGGATGGTGAATAGTGGTGGTGCTAACAGTGTATAAATAATATATAGTTTGGCAAGAACAGCACTAACGCCAGATGATATTATAAGCTGTCATAGGGTTAGTTAATGGGGTATTTATTTATATAGTACAGTGATGTTGGTGATAAATCTGAAACGACTAATTCCTCCAAACTATTCCAGGCAACAGTATACCATTATATTTATTAATTGGTTCTGTTTTCTGACATAATTTGGAGGAATCAAGTCACTCCAGTGAACCAAAATTATATATATTACCCCCTTGTATGATTCAGTACATCACATTCAACATTCGTGATCGTGTATGAGAGTTGGTGGCTTCTGTTTCCTCCCGACTATGCCACGAAACATGTTCCTTCAGTATGGGTGGTGTTTCGTGGCAATGTTTCTAGGACTCGATAACCTCCAATTTTAAGTCCACGTCTCTGCAGTTGCATGGCCACCAGTCAGCCACACGAGGAAGACTCTCACATTACAAGTTTTCAAGAAGTGCAAGACTGACTGACTGACTGACTCTCTTCAACAACTTTGGGTCGTATTCTCAGTCCTTCTGGTTTGGATTTGTAAGTTTTCATTCACGACCCATACATAGGCCTAGTAGGTGTAGTATATATAGCGTTCGTTGTCTCACAATCTATACTCAACAAAACACATTCTTTACAAGTATTATCTGTCTGTACAGCAAAACACAACACATGTCTAATAGTTATGTTTCTCTGTTTTGCCAAGCATAAACATTGACACATTTGTAACAGTAAATATATCAAAATGTTTTGATTTCCTCGTAGCATCGATCAGCCTCCTTTCTGAAATGGAGCGTTCTCTAAATTGAATGCATTTTTTTCAGGTAACATTCATCGATTTCTTCTCACTGCATGTGCTTCGGTGCCAAATGGATTTTACTTCCAGACACAGTTGTATAATTCTCGTCCTGTTTCTGTGTTTCGAGTGATGACAGGAATGTTAATTAAGGTTACCACCACAACGAGTCCTGCACCATCACACACCAGATTGTGAACTTGACCCTCTGTATGGTTGTATGTACAGTGAATGCAACTGATAATGACACAAACAGAGATTATATTCATACTTGGTATTTATTTATTGAGCTATATGACTCAGAATATTTCCAGCTGCATGGGTGAGCAACTAAATATTAACTATATACATAATAACAATAATCATAATAATAGTAATAGTAAGCATAATTAATTAAGGTTTTCGTTACTTCTAAACTATAATATATACTGTACATATATGGCTGATTTCACAGTCATAGCTATTTTATCGACTCCTTCTCAATCTCATCTTCTTCATCATTGCCATTTCCTTCAAACAGTTCATTTTTCTCCATCATTAAACACACCATTCACATCGGCCGGCCCATTGTGTTACTAGAATTGTGTTGTTGTTGTTGTTGGGCCTCAAATGTTGCCAGAGTTGTTTTGTTGTTGTGCTTCAAGTGTTGACACCAGAGTTGTGTTGTTGTTGTTGTTGGGCCTCAAGTGTTGCCAAAGTTGTGTTGTTGGGCTTTAAGTGTTGCCAGTGTTGTTGTTGTTGGGCCTCAAGTGTTGCCACCAGAGTTGTGTTGTTGTAGTTGTGCCTCAAGTGTTGCCAGAGTTGTGTTGTTGTTGGGCCTCAAGTGTTGCCAGAGTTGTGTTGTTGTTGGGCCTCAAGTGTTGCCGGTGTTGTATTGTTGTTGTTGTTGTAGCCTCAAGTGTTGCCACGTGCCCTGATCTGTGCTATTCTGACCGCCTGCTGTTGACAATCGACTGTGAACCACCACTGACACACTGACGTCTCCTGGTGGAAGAGAGTACCCCGGGGACACAGGAACGAGAACATCTGCCTCTCGTTGCACACGTGGTACGCCTGCAAAAAAAAAGATAAGTGTTAATATAAGGAGGTATTATAATTTTAGTACATTGGAGATGATTATAACAAGGATGGTTGCTTATAGTGTGCGAAAACCGACATTTTTATTCACTTACGTACTATTCCTTACCCCCCAAAAAATAAATAAAAAGTAAATAAAAAATAAAAATCTGCACCGAAGCTGGTAGAAAAACCGATAAATTGGCATCAGTCAGTTGGTGTGTGTGTGTGTGTGTGTGTGTGTGTGTGTGTGTGTGTGTGTGTGTGTGTTTACTATTGGGGTGACACCTGGCCGCCTGCTGGAGGAGGGAGGTGCCTAGGGGGCGGGGGGGGGGGGGGAGACAGAGTTACGATGCCAACTGTAAACACCGAGTCTATTTTACCCAACGGACACACATCACGGTCGTTGGTGTGTGGAGGGTCTGGCTTCTTTCTCTCACTTTTCCTTCCTTCCTTCCTCTCTTTCTCTCTTTCTTCTCTTGCTCTCTTTCCTCCCTTGCTCTCTTTCCTTCCTGTCTTGCTCTCTTTCCTTCCTTTCTCTCACGTTTCCTTCCTTCCTCTCTTGCCCTTCCTTCCTTCCTTTCTTGCTCTCCTTCCTTCCTTTTTTCCTCTCTTTCCTTCCTTTCTCTCTTGCTCTCTTTCCTTCCTCGCTCCTCCAGCATTTTGGTTGTTACTCTTTATTATTTGCATTTCATCTTTCGCCTTTTTATCGTTCTTATTTTCATTTCATCTTTCGCCTTATGTCATTTTTAGTTTCATTTCATCTTTCGCCTTTTATCGTTCTTAGTTTCTCTTCTATCCCTTTCCTCTCTTCCTCCAATATTTGGGTTATTAGGAGATATTTAATTTCCTTTCTTGCTCTTTTTGTTTTTTAGTTTCTCTTCCTCAAACTTACATAAGCTATACTCATTCGTTATATTTTTCTTATCTAGTTACTCTTCGGTATAAACAAACTCACACCTCTAAAACACATAACATTTTAAACTCATCACACAAATGGCAGAACACTCCATAGCAGAGTTGAATGAAGAACTAAATATATGAATTGACAGAAGGTCGAATTTATTAAGGATCGAACACATGCATACAGAACTAACAGCTACAGAACTAACTCCAGACGTTACCCCATTCAGTCACCAAGAAGGATGTTTATATGTAAACTTAACACACACCTTTCTTACCCATTTCCATTTCAATCACAGGTGTTATAGGATGAGTGCACTGAACTCATGCACCCTCACTGTCAATACTGAATGGTTGTGCTATTTTTTTTCAATTTATATAAAGGTTTGTTTGTGTGTAACTGAGAAATTACTCGAATGGTGGTGTATATATATTTTTTTTCGTTGCAGGGAACACCTCGCACTGTGACGCCTTACCAGCCAAGGGGCCTGTGGTGGTGGTGGTGAATGGTGAGTACCCAAGCATTCAGCACTGTATGTCGTATAGTTTTACTCAAGGCCAAGAGAGTATGGTTTTACTCATGTATGTACTCACGATCCAGGCGATAACAGACGCGTCCTATTGAGCTCGATGTCTAGATAAACACGATGAACTTTACGCACAGTCGAAGGTATATAGAAAATATCGTATACTTGTGTCTTTTTCTAGTCAAACTTTAAAGACGTATGCACAGTTGAAGGTATAGATTAAATCTCATATAGGCCTACCTGTGCATTTTTTCGAGTCAAACTCTATAAATGTATGCACAGTCGAAGGTGGGAAATTTCATATATCGGTACCTGTTACTAGTCAGCCCAATTCTAGACCCTACCAGACGTTAGGAGGAATACTAGCTTGAAGCACACGTGTAAAATATGAATCATTATGACATCAACATCGTTCTCTAATTTAGTATTCCATTAAAAAATACAAATGTGCTAAAAATAATCATCCTAATTTTAAAACTATACCATCCTCGAAGGAGTGTAAAAATCGCAATCCTTTATTACAGCAAAGATCGCATTTCTCTTACCTCAACTATGCCAAGCCCAAGGATCACCCTTTATTATGTATATTGTGACAACTCTTTTTTATATAAGGTATAAAAGTCTTTCGTTTATATAATTGTAACTTGTAATGCAACTTTGTCAACAGTGGTAATCAGATGTATGTGTGGGCTTGTGTTGTTTACATTGGTACTAACCTGACACCCAGTCTCGGGATCCGCGTACAGTTTGCCCGAAGATGACATGGCCGGGCTGCAGGTGAACTGGGTCTTGGGTATGGTCAGCAGGGTTGGGTAGTCCACGCCACCATTACCAGGTATCTGGTCTCTGTCTGGATCTAGGGCCCCGTCTCTCCTGGGTCCATTTGATCCTCGTCCTCTTCCACTATTGCTGTTGCTAATACTGGCTCTCTCTGATCCCGTTGAGCCACGTCTACTGCTGCTGCTGTTAATGGTGGATCTCTCTGGTCCCGTTGAGCCACGTCTACTGCTGCTGCTGCTGCTTATGGTGGCTCTCTCTGGTTCTTCATTGACTCCGTTATTCTCATTCGTCTTGGTTCTCGACTTGCCTCGTCCTCTGCTTCGTGTTCTGTCTCTTACTGTTCCAGTGGTGGTTGGGTCCTGCCGGGATGTAATGATATATAACACAGTGCTTGTACCCACCTTTCCTCCCTTAGGCGACTCTAATGTTAGCTTTAATGCCGGGCATCTGTTCACCCACATAAGAAAATCAGTCCACTACGCTCTGGTTATCTATGAAAGCTTACCATCAGTAGGAGTTTACTTGGAAGGTTTGAGGCTCAGCAGTTCTCACGTCCCTTTGTGGTAAAAGAGACATCCAATACTAAAACACTAAAGAACTGCCTAAGGAAGGAGTTAAGGATTTAGAGTCACTTAAAGTTGGTATGTTATATATATTTACACAGATACATAGCATTATTTATGAATTGGAAGATATTAATCAATGTCACATGCTTCCAAGACCAGGTTAAATCAGACACATATTACACATGCTGGACACTCTAACACTTTAGTGTGATTATAATTAATTTAGAGAGAAAAAAAAAATACTGCATTCCATTGAAGCCATTCGAATAGAGTTGTGTTACATGAAATATACCATTAATAGCGAAGTCAGTAAATCCTATAATACACGTGCAAGGAATCTAAGACATTCAATTTACTATTGTACTGTACACAATTGACCTTCCCAAGAAATATATGTATATATTATTTTTTAACGTGCCACGACTAAATTGACTCATCCAGTTTCCTATAAAGTGTTCCAAGATACCAATTATATACTTCAGTGAGTGGAGTAGTCTCTAGGGAACAACTTATAAGAACACAAAGATCAAGACATGAGTGAACTGGGACCTCTTTATTTAGATCAGGCTTGTCGACATACTGCTCTGGCATCTTCAGTGATTTAAAAATGCAATGTTAGACATATGTTTTAAACTAGATATGGATTAGTATCGTAATTGACCAAATCATGAATATTCTTCCTTGGGTCAGCCTCACGGCCATAATCTAAGTCCTTCACCTTCACTTGGAATGGCTTAACTCGTTGGCATAAATTCACTTGCTGGTGGGCACGGAGTTAGAACTTAATTAAAACATTGCATGAAAGTTAGGTGATCATCTGACATAAAGTATTGAAAAAAAATTGCTCATCTGTTTTTCATATTGTATTTAAGTTTTTTTTTTTTTATTATTATATATAATTTTTTTTTCTGGAATATAAATCATCACCAACGAGTCAAAGAAGTATGCCAAGTGACCGTGGAATATGTGCGAAAACGGCCATGGAGTAAGCGATGACACTGATATCTACAATGATCCCATGCAGTAAGTGTAGAACCATAGTAGTTAGCATTGTCACCAACTACCCCATGGCTTTTCTTGCATATTATGGGCCTAGAAGTTATGGCCTGAGTTATCTTGTTGGGGAGGGACTCACTCTATTGTCTTCGCCGCCCAGAGGTAACCGGAGGGACTGGCCACGTGTTGGAGGGGAAGGAGGGGAATTGTTGTTGTTGTCGATTTCGAGTGGGAAGAAAGGGGAAGGACCAGAGGAAGGAAGGTTGGAGGAAGGAAGTAGGGTGGTTATGGTAGTGGTAGTAGGATTGTTGGATAATCTACTTCTACTTCGGCCCACTGGGAGAGGGCGTTTTCTGAGTACAATTCGTGAAGGGCGGCGGCCAGGCTGAGTAGGAGAGACATTAGAACTGGACAGAGTGACAGGAGGTTGGCGAGGATTGTGAAGGATGGGAAGGCCTTGGCGACTGGGTAATGACAAAGACGATCTACCAGGATTACGGGATGATGAGAGTGTGGATGAAGGAATGCTAGAGGGAGGAAAGGGTGTGGATGTGGAAGATCTACGGGGGATTGTGGGGGATGATGGATGAGGGGGTGAAGGAGTGCTTGAGGAACGGAGAGCTGAATTGGCGCGCAATCTGTTTCTATGGAGACGAGAGGGTGGCAAACGGGGTGGAGCAGTTGAGGTTTGTACAACAGGAGCCAAGGAAGACAAGAAAGCATTTGAGAGGTTGTTCTGACTCGGTTCAGTAGGATTATTAGCATTTGGAGAAAAACGACTGCTGGATATGTGAACAGGCGAACCACTACCAGTTTCAAGTGTTAAGGGCCTCCTGAACGTGTCTGTGTTGATGGCTTCAGGGGACAATGTGGTTACTAAGGAACTGGTTACGGGTGTGTTTAAGTCTTTTCTGGAGGACTGGAAACTTGGTCTGGAGCTGGATATGACAATTGGATCCAGATTGTTGACAGAACCAGTAGAAAACTTGGTAGGAAGTCTGATTTTCCTCCTGGATGAGAGAAGTCTATTAAATGAACCAGGAGCATTGGTTGACAGTGATAGTCTTTTAGGGCCTAAAGTAGATGAGGGAACCTGGAAAGTCCCTGGAATGAAGTTGCGCGTGGGATGGGATGATAGGCTATTCACAGGGAAGGAGGACCCTGGTGGTGACTGTCTTGTTGGTAGTGTCGAGGGTAAGGGTCTGGGCCTGAGTAAATTGGGTACTGGTGATCGAGTCGAGCTAAACCTGGATAAGTCGTCTGGAGATTGGGTAGGAAAGAACTGATTGGCATTATGGACTAGTGGCTGCTGATGCTGCCGAGTTGGTGGGGTCTGTGTTGTCGATAAGAACTGGGTATCTGTATGTGGGTGTGGTGTCTGTGTGGGGAAGAACTGGGTATCTGTATGTGGTTGTGGTGTCTGTGTGGGGAAGAACTGGGTGTCTGTATGTGGGTGTGGTGTCTGTGTGGGGAAGAACTGGGTATCCGTATGTGGGTGTGGTGTCTGTGTGGGGAAGAACTGGGTATCCGTATGTGGGTGGGGTGTCTGTGTGGGGAAGAACTGGGTATCTGTATGTGGTTGTGGTGTCTGTGTGGGGAAGAACTGGGTGTCTGTATGTGGGTGTGGTGTCTGTGTGGGGAAGAACTGGGTGTCTGTATGTGGGTGTGGTGTCTGTGTGGGGAAGAACTGGGTGTCCGTATGTGGGTGTGGTGTCTGTGTGGGGAAGAACTGTATGCTTCCTTGTTCATTGTTTGGTAAGTTTGGGATGCCGAAATTGATGGAGGCTGGTGTTGTGGTGAGGTGTGGGATGAGTGTGTGGGGGAAGTGTGGTCGTGGGGTGGAAATGTGCACCACGGAATCGAAGCCAGTGGTGGGGAATTGTGGGGATGAGGCTTGGTGAGGTGTGGGTGATTGAGGGTCAGATGGTGTGGAGGGGTTTGGGGTGGTGAATGTGTTTTGAGTGGGAGGAGCGAATGTTGAGGGATTGGGAGCAATTGTTGAGGGATTGGGAGCAAAAGAGGGATTGGGAGCAAATGTGGATGGATTGGGAGCGAATGTGGATGGATTGGGAGCGAATGTAGAGGGATTGGGAGCGAATGTGGATGGATTGGGAGCGAATGTGGATGGATTGGGAGCAAAAGAGGAGGGATTGGGAGCAAATGTGGATGGATTGGGAGAGAAAGAGGAGGGATTGGGAGCGAATGTGGATGGATTGGGAGCGAAAGAGGAGGGATTGGGAGCAAATGTGGATGGATTAGGAGCGAAAGAGGAGGGATTGGGAGCAAATGTGGATGGATTGGGAGCGAATGTGGATGGATTGGGAGCGAATGTGGATGGATTGGGAGCGAAAGAGGAGGGATTGGGAGCAAATGTGGATGGATTGGGAGCGAATGTGGATGGATTGGGAGCGAATGTGGATGGATTAGAATTAGGAGCGAATGTGGATGGATTAGAATTGGGAGCAAATGTTGAGGGATTTGGATTGGGATCAAATGTGGAAGGATTGGGTGCAAATGTGGAGGGATTGTGAGCGAATGTGGAGGGATTGGGATTAGAATCAAAGTTGGAAGGATTGGGTGCAAATGTGGAGGGATTGGGAGCGAATGTAGAGGGATTGGGAGCGAATATGGAGGGATTGGGAGCGAATATGGAGGGATTGGGAGCGAATGTAGAGGGATTGGGAGCGAATATGGAGGGATTGGGAGCGAATGTGGAGGGATTAGAATTGGGAGTGAATGTGGAGGGAGTAACAGCAATGAATACAGAATGATCAACTGGGGCGAATGTGGAAGGATTGGGAGCGAATGTGGAAGGATTGGGAGCGAATGTGGAAGGATTGGGAGCGAATGTGGAAGGATTGGGAGTGAATGTGGAAGGATTGGGAGCGAATGTGGTGTGCTCAGGATTGAATGTGGAGTTATTGGTGGAGGTGAATGTGGAAGGAGAGCTGTGTGGAGCGAATGAAGAGGGGTGTGGATCAGTGAATGTGGAGTGGTGGTGGTCAGGAACGAATGTGGAAGAGTCTGATGGCCTGAATGTGGATTGGTCAGAAGTAAAGGATGTGGAGTGGTTATCTGCGAATATGGAAGGATTGAAAGGGGATGTGGGATGTGGAGGAGTGAGGGTGGTGGAAAGAATGTTGGGAATGTTTGTTATGGACTGACCAGGAGATGTCGATGTGGAAGGATTAGATATGAATGTGGAGTGGTGGTCTGCAGGAGTGAATGTGGAGTGGTGGTTTGCAGGAGTGAATGTGGAGTGGTCTGTTGGTGTGGATGTTGACTGGTCTAGTGAACTGAATGTGGAATCTGGTGGAATGAATGTGGAGTCTGGTATGCTGAATGTGGAATCATGTGGATTGATGAATGTGGTGTCAGGTGGATTGAATGTGGAGTCAGGTGAATTGAATGTGGAGTCAGGTGGATTGAATGTGGTGTCTGGTGGATTGAATGTGGAGTCTGGTGGATTGAATGTGGAGTCTGGTAGGTTGAATGTTGTGTCAGGTGGATTGAATGTGAAGTCTGGTGGATTGAATGTGGATTCATGTGAATTGAATGTGGACTCTGGTGGAATGAATGTAGTGTCTGGTGGATTGAATGTGGAGTCATGTGAATTGAATGTGGAGTCTGTTGGATTGAATGTTGTGTCTGGTGGATTGAATGTGGAGTCATGTGAATTGAATGTGGACTCTGGTGGATTGAATGTGGAGTCTGGTATGCTGAATGTGGTGTCTTGTGGATTGAATGTGGAGTCTGGATTGAATGTTGTGTCAGGTGGATTGAATGTGGAGTCTGGTATGCTGAATGTGGAGTCTGTTGGGTTGAATGTGGAGTCTTGTGGATTGAATGTGGAGTCTGGTGGATTGAATGTTGTGTCAGGTGGATTGATGAATGTGGAATCTGGTGAATTGAATGTGGAGTCTGGTGGATTGAATGTTGTGTCAGGTGGATTGATGAATGTGGAATCTGGTGAACTGAATGTGGAGTCTGGTGGATTGAATGTGGAGTCTGATGGATTGATGAATGTGGAATCTGGTATGCTGAATGTGGACTCTGGTGGATTGAATGCTGTGTCAGGTGGGTTGAATGTGGAGTCTGTTGGATTGAATGTTGTGTCAGGTGGGTTGAATGTGGAGTCATGTGGATTGATGAATTTGGGGTCTGGTGGTGGAGGAGTGAGTGTGGAAGATAGTGTTATAAATGTGGAATGGTCTGAAGGTGTGAATGTGGAGTGGGAGGTGTCCGGTCGTGGGAAGGTGGGTGGAGGTTGGGTGGTAGTGTGAGTGGAGAAGTCGTCGTTGGTGGAGTGAGAGGGAGGGAGAGTGGTGGTGGTTGAGTGGGGTGGAGGAACGGAATCGAACCGAGAGGGGATTCTGATTGTGGGTTGATTGGAAGGAGTGGTTTCAACCTGATTGGAACGAGGAGGTGGAAGAGTGTTGAATTGAATGGGAAGGCCAGCGATTAGGTGAGTGGGAAGGTTTTGAGTGGAGTGAGTGGGAGGATTTAAAGTGGAGTGAGTGGGAGAATTTTGAGTGGAGTGAGTGGGAGGATTTTGATTAGAGTGAGTGGGAGGATTTTGATTAGAGTGAGTGGGAGAATTTTGAGTGGAGTGAGTGGGAGGATTTTGAGTGGAGTGAGTGGGAGGAACAAAACTGAAGCTGGAGAGAGGGGCCTGGTTACGAATAAGGCTGGATAGTATGTCAAAGTGGTGGGGAAAGGTGGTGGTGGTGATGATGTGGTGAGAGGGAGAGTTGGTGGTGGAGTGAGAAGGAGTACTACTGGTGGTGGAGTGAGAGGGATTGTTGGTGGTGAACTGAGAGGGATTGTTGGTGGAGTGAGGAGTACTACTGGTGGTGGAGTGAGAGGGATTGTTGGTGGTGAACTGAGTGGGATTGTTGGTGGAGTGAGAGGGATTGTTGATAGACTGAGAGGGATTGTTGGTGGTGAACTGAGAGGGATTGTTGGTGGAGTGAGAGGGATTGTTGATAGACTGAGAGGGAGTATTGGTGGTGGATGGAGAGGGAGTACTGGTGGTGAAGTGAGAGGGGTTGTTGGTGGTGGATTGAGAGGGAGTGCTGGTGGTGGATGGAGAGGGAGTACTGGTGGTGAACTGAGTGGGATTGTTGGTGGACTGTGAGAGAGTACTGGTGGTGGATGGAGAGGGAGTACTGGTGGTGAACTGAGTGGGATTGTTGGTGATGGACTGGGAGGGAATGCTGGTGGTGGAGTGAGAGGGAATGTTGGTAGTAAAATCACCAGTAGAGCTGGAGGCTGAATGAGTGGAAGGATTTTGAGTGGAATGTGATTGAGGGCCATTGGTGGAGTGAGACGGAGAGAGAGTGAATGAGTGAAATGGATTGATGGTGGTAAAGTGAGATGGATTGCTGGTAGTGGAGTGAGTTGACGAGATGGTGGTGATATGAGAGGGAGGATCCAGGGTGAAATGGGTGGATGGAGCTTCACTTAAGAGGAATTTTTGAGGAATTTCTTTCCGTGATGGAGGATGAATGAGGAGAATGTTTGAGGGACTAGTGTTGGAGAGTGTGGGTAGGGGATCGTTGAGTGATGGAAGAGTAGGCCTTGTGACGAAAGGGCTACGAGAAGAGCTAATGATAAGGACATTTGGGCTGCTAGTAGAACTTTGGGGGCTTGATGTTGTGGTCAAGGGACTGGAAGTTAAACTAAGGGGACTCTGAGTTGATGTCACTGGAGGGCTAGGTGAAGAGCTGATGACAAGAATGTTAGGGCTGGTAGATGGATTTTGAGGGTTTGATGTTGTGGTCAAATGACTGGGGAGTAAGCTGAGAGAGTTTTGGGCTGTGGTCACTGGACTTAAGGTTGTGGTCAGAGGGCTGGTAGTTGAGCTTTGAGTGCCGGAGGTTGGCTTGGGAGGGTCTTTTGGTGTGATGGCCAAAGTGAAAGGTTCATTGGTCGAGGTTTGATGGCTAATTGTACTGGAAAAGTTAGGAAGTCCAGTGGTGACTGGAGGGGAGGAAGTGGGTAAGATGTCTTTGTGAGAATCTTCAATTGAAGTTACTTTGGAACCGGAAGGGGTGGTACTAAATCTGATGATGATTGGAGTGGTAGTTGATTGAGGGTGGATGTCAGGGTGTGGAGTAGGAGAAGTTGTCTGGTGAGCATTGAAAGGGGTAGGTGATTGTGATCGTTCAGAGTTCAGCCTCAGGTCCACGAAAGTTGGTGAGGGTAATGTAGTTGTACTTTGTGAAAATGGTGTGTCTGAGTTTGTTTGTGAGGAATGTGGGTGACGGAATGATGAAACAGACTGCCCATTGTTCTTGAATTCTGATTTCCCTGTCGTAGGTCGAGGCGTTGTCGATTTGATGATGTTGACAGTCGAGGTAAGGTCACCTGACGGTAGCTCTGAGGATGAGAAGGAGGTCTGGTCATCATGCTGAGTCGCCGGAAATTGTCCCGACTTCGAGGTCGTTGGGATTCTTTGTCTGAAATGAGTGGAGGATAGTTGTTCAGAGTTAGAAAACGAAGAAGCTGAGAGGGATGATATTGTACCAGATGTTGTCTTTGAATCATTTGCGGTCAAGATTGGATCACTGTGTGTCTTTGTTGTAGGTTTACGTGAGTCTGGTGGTCTGATGCTAGGATGGAAAGCAGGATTTTCAGGAGAAGCTAAAGTAGGGGCAGATGATGTGGTAGAAGGTAAAGGCAATGATGGTTGTGACTCTGTTGGGAATGCATCTGTATGAACTGTCAATGAGATTTGGGGGGGACTTCTTGATATAGAATCAGATGTTTGGCCAGTTGGTCTAGTCAGGTGTATATTTTGTTGATGATGGGAAGGTGAAGATGGTAGGCCTGTTGTTTTTTTATCATTGAAGCCTTTCAAGGTGTGTGTTGCAGTCTTTGATACAATTGTAATGCTTGATGTGATATCAGAGGAAGGTATGTTAGTGCCTTGTTGCGAGATGTTAAAAGCATTAGATGGGTTAGTAAAGCCCTCCCCATTGTTAGGCTGGCTAGCAAATGTTAGTACTTTATTAACGGGAAACAAGGGGTTAGCAGGAACCTGTTCTTCTGTGACAGGGGGTGTAGAATGGGCGTTGTCAACACCAGTAGTGGAGAACATACTGGGGCCAACGTCTGGAAGCTCTGTTATATCTGTGTCCACTAGGCCCAACAGGAAACCAGCTTGTGGGTTGGTGAAGTGACCGAGACCAGTTCGTGTGGTTGGACGATTGGTAGTACTGCTGATGCCCTGACCCCGACCTGCAATACTCTGGAACTCGCCAAAGGTGATCCTCTGGAATCCTGTTGGACCAGGCTGCTGCTGCTGCTGTCCCTGATGGTTGGGTTCCTTTGTCGTTCTTACCAGGATGGGTCGTCCTCCACGGGTGCGTTGGCTCTCGACTTGGGGTTGCTGTACCTGCTCTGGGAAACGCTGGTGTGCTAAGATACTCTGTTGATCTTGAATATTATCTTGAACTTTAGTATTTGGTTGCCTGTGGAGAGTTTGTTGTTCTTCAAGATTTCGCTGGCCTTGGAGGTTTTTATCATCAAGTAGGCTATGCTGATCTTGGGGTATATTATGTTCTTGTATAATGTGTTGTTCCTGCAGATTCTGTTGTCCTTGGAAACTATGCTGTCCTAGAATGTCCTGTTGTCCTTGTAAATGTGTCTGGTCTTTAAGAGTATGGGGACGTTGTGTTGGTTGGAGAGTTATTGCACGTATTATTGGTTGTGTTGTTGGTTGTATTGGTTGTGTTGTAGGTTGTACTGTTGGTTGTATTGGTTGCGTTGTAGGTTGTACTGTTGGTTGTATTGGTTGTGTTGTAGGTTGTACTGTTGGTTGTATTATTGGTTGTGTTGTAGGTTGTGTTGTTGGTTGTATAATTGGTTGTGTTGTAGGTTGTATTATTGTCTGTGTTGTAGGTTGTATTATTGTTTGTGTTGTAGGCTGTGCTGTTGGTTGTGTTGTAGGTTGTGTTACCTCTTGAATTATTGTTTGTATTGTTGGGTTTGTTATTGGTTGTGTTGTTGGTTGAATTACTGGCTGCTCTGTCGTGTCCAGTCCAAAAATCTGTTGGTCTTGGAGGCCATCCTGATCTCGAAGGTTGTGCTGCCCTCCAGTTATGATTTGACCCAAGAAATTGGGCTGTTGCTCCTGGATTCCTTGTTGCTGTGTTTGAAAGACGTGATGCTGTTCCTGGTTGCTGTGTTCTGGAAGGCTTTTGTGGTCCTGGAAGTTGTGTTGCTGTTGGAGAGAATGTTGGTTTAAGGATTGTTGTTGTTGTTGTTCAGGTCGATGCTGTTGTTGCTCCTGGGGAATTTGCTGTTCTTGGAAAATTTGCCCCTGGAATCTACCTTGTTCTTGAAGACTTTGTTCCTGGAAATTTTGTCCCTGGCTGTGTTGGCTCTGGATATTAAACTGTCCCTGATTATGTTGAGTAATTTGCTGGTCATGTGGCGTCTGCTGCACTGGTGAACCTTGATCTTGGAAAATGTGGTGTTCTTGGATTCCTTGCCGTTGGGAAGTTTGATGTTTTTGGATTCCTTGCCTTTGAGAAGTTTGATGTTGGGTTATATGGTGTCCTTGGGGGAAATGCAGTTCTTGACCACCTTGCTGTTCTTGGAAATTTTGTTGCTGTTGAGGTCTCAACTGCTGTTCATTAAAGTTTTGCTGGAAATTGAACTGTTGAAGATTAAATTGCCCTTGAGAGTTAACCTGCTGACCTCGGATGTTTTGTGGGAATCTGTTTTCTGCTCGAACTGGTGGTAGATTATTATGGAGGTGGTGACTTGTATCTGATTGTCCAGCATGACCCTCATGCTGAGAAAACAAGTGTTGTCCTTGCTTTTGTTCGGTAAAACCTCCTTCACTAACTTCCTCTTCTCCCACTTTGCTAACCTTTTGCTTATCTGAAATACTTTGTATGCTCTGTGAATTTAAATTGCCTGGTCTCACGGTAAATGTGGATTTGTCTTGTTGATCTGTTTGTCGGTTGAGAATATTGAAATCAGATTTGCGGTCATGGTCACCAGTTATTGGCTGGGGTCCAGTGGGTAGCTCTGCCAGGGGAGGTGGTGGGGGAACTAGGATATCCCTCATAAGGATACCTTCCTCTGAGGTGATTGTCACTCCCTGGGTTATCATGTGCTCAAGTTCGGGTGGAGGAGCTAGGAAACTCCGCAGAGTGATACCTTGTACTGCAGGATCGTTCACTTGTGGTAGAGGAGTAGTTGATGGAATGGTGCCAAGAACCGAACCAGAAGGGAGAGTAGTAATTATCAATTGAGGAATCTGCCTGTCGTCTCCTGTTTCGGGAGAGGAAGGCGACTGATTGTTTTGCACATTATTATCAGGGAGTAAGATAGAACTACTTCCAGGAGCTGTGGAATCATTAACGACAGGTACAGTTACAAGTATGACGTTAGGAGTGATTGTAGTAATGGGTGCTGTGACAATTGGTACCGGAATGTCTGTTGCTGGTGGGGGCACTGTTGATTCAACATGCAGATCTTCTATGCAAGACAGACAGGAAGGATCATCCTCTGAGAAAAAGGCCTCAGTGAGTGGAGTATCTGGCTTTACTGTAGTAGTTCCAAAAATAGATCCTGGACCTGAATGAAATACCTCTTCTGGATGTGCCGTGGGTATTACTGAGGGGACTCTTGCTGGAATGGGTTTTGAAGGTCTTGTAGTTGTGCTAAAATCTAAGGAAAATCTGCGAGGAGGCAACGATCCCGAATTGGTCTCCGAAATGAAGGTGGAGGGTGATGTAGTTGTAGCAGAGGACTCGAACCCTGTCACCTCAAAACTTTGAGCTGTTCTTGATGGCTCAGTTGCAATAAACACCGGTAATGGAGATAAGGTAGGGATGTGTACCTGCTGTTGAGAGCCAGTGGTGCCAGATATTGGCACTCTAGGTTGTTGAAAGCCTCTGAAGCCATTTCCTGTTATGATAATTGTTGCCCCTTTAAATGGTGACTGTTGGAGAGAACCAAAATCTGTGACTGGAGATGCTCCTTGTCCCTCCCTCTGTATGAATGGAGGAGGGACATGTTCAGCAGTCATTCCTTCTGTTGCAGTTAAATTTGTCCTTACTGACTGGAATTTTAGAGTGGTATCAATAAACTTCTGGGTAGTTTCATCAATAGCAGATAGGGTTATTGGCTGTTCAAAAATATTTGGAACTGTTGCGGTTTCGATCCCACGCTGAGAGGTGAATGGAACCAAAGTAACATCATCACGCACTGTGGTTTGCCGAGTGAAGCCTTGAGTTGTTGGTGTTTTAGGTGATGATGACTCCCCTCCGAAGATAGCGAATTTAGTGGGTTGAATCTTATTTCTCCAGATAATTGAAGCCAAGGAAGAAACTTCTTTGTTTGGGGAAATGGTTGTAGCAGAGTCTGTAGGCTGATATCTATCTGTTTGCCCCTCTGTAACATCTGGGATGATGGTGGGAGCAAAGGTAGGCTGTACTGGAGGCTCTGTGGTTGTGAATGACTGTCTTGTACTCACATCAAATAATGAACTGTCTCTTACACTTGCAATCACATTTGGACCAGGTTTGGTAGCATGTGTTTGTAGATGTTTATCAGTGTCCAAAACCTCTTGTGAAATAGAAAACCTGGTGGGAGGTCTTGGTCGTCTCCGAATTGGTGGTGGGAGTCTAGAGCGAGGCGAGGTAATGATGGAATCAGCAAGGCCTGGAGACTGTATAGTTGTAGGAGGCAAAGTGGAAGGTGGAGTGGTTGGTGGAAGAGTTGTTGGAGGTGGTGTTGTTGGAGGAAGAGTGGTTGGAGGTAGTGTGGTTGGAGGAGGTGTGGTTGGAAGACGTACAGTTGGAATAAGTGTGGTTGGCCGTTCATCATCATGAATAAGGAAGCGTGAAGTCGATGTTGAAATGTGACTGGTGCCTGACCCTCTGTTTCCAGAGTCAAGACCAGTTGAAGATTTCCTAAAAGGTGTGAGGAAGGAAGTTTTTCGGGTTCCTGGGTGTTCAGCAAAATCACGGGTCCTGAATGTTGTTACTCTAATGTCAGGAGTGACTGCTGATACTACAGGGGTTTTATTGGAACCAATCTGAGGTCGCTTGTGGCTGCTGTGGAAACGAGTGGGAGTTGTCACAGTTGTCTCATGCTTTGCTGGACTATCAGTGGTAATGGGCTCCTCAGTAGTTGTTGGTGTAGCACTCGGCCTGCTTTCCATCAGCCTCTTGAGCTTTAGTCTATTGAGTGCCAGGAACTGATTGAGTGCCTCATTGTTATTATTGCTTTCAGACCTTTGTGTTTTCAAGGATTCCGTGACTTCTTGAGGTACAACAGGTAGTGGTGTCGCAGTGGGTGTAACTTCAGTTGTAACTTCAGGTATTTCGGGTTGAGAAGGTTGAACACTTGTTCCTTCCGTTGGAGGCAAAGTTGTTGATGGCACAATGGATGAAACTTTAGTCCTAGTTATCGTTTGAGCCACAGATGAGGGAGTGCCATTAATGTTGGTTGATTTCCTCCTACTGAGGAGTTCACTGAGGCTCAATCTGCTGCTGAAAGTGGTAGCCTCTGGTTCTTGTAGCCTAGTTCTTGAACGTTCCAGGGATGGTATACTCTTTCTATCAGGAAGAGGCAGATTATGTCTCGAGTTGGGCCCTTCTCTTCTGTCTTTATTTTGCAACTGCCGAAGTACATGTAGCCTCTCGCGAATCACATCTTCAGAAGCATCATGTGACAACTCTTTCTTCTCATCAGTAGTTCTGGCATCACTTGGCAATGTCCCTTCACTCTGGGGAGTTTGTAGTGATGTAGTGGCATCGGAGGTCTTGTCCTGCTGACCTGGCATCTGAAAACGGGTAGGTTTTGACAGGGGTATTACCTTCACCCCCTGCACCTCTGTGTGGGTAGCAGTACCTGAGGTTGATCTAGCAGTTGCATCTCTGCTTGTTTGCCTACTCTCAAGCAAGTCAGCCAAAGATAATTTTTTTCCTCCATTATCTTTTGACTCTGAAGGGCTGGAGATTACTATTGGAGTATTAATTGTTCTTTGGTCAGATGTTGCTAAAGTTTTGTCTTGAACTTTTGGAGGGCTCGAAGATTCGGTTGTCCCAGAAATACCTACGACTTGGGAATACGGTTCTGATACAGTGAGTGATGTCACTTCTACATTTAGAGGAGTAGGAACCAGATCAACATGAGACGTGACAGAATCTCCAAAGGCTCCTGATGACTGGTACGTTGTGGTGTACTGGACCTGTTCTGTAGCTGCAGTTTCAAGATCGTCACTGAAACTATCATGAGCTATCTCAGGCTTCTCTAGGTTAACCTCTGCAGCATCATTCTCTGTGGTTGCCAGAGAGATGCTAAGGACTCTGTGTGCTGTAAAGAGTTCTGGACGAACACGAGGACTATTGAAGCTACGCAGCAAGCTGTGTAGATTCCCAACAGAGTCAGATGCATCTATTTCATTATCCTTAACATCTGTTGTTGGTGTTCCGATACCAAAGTCATCTGGAGACGTCTCAAAGTAGTCATATTCAAGCATGGCATAATCTTGACTGTCACTGGGTGTAAAAGAGGGAGGTGTTGTTGCCAAGTCGTCCTCTCTGCTGAACATCGTGGTGGTGTCCATCATCTTCACTTTTGATACTAGTGGATTGTTAGAGAAAGGATTATGTTTTTGTTCCGTTTGTATGTTAGTTGGTTGGTTCCCTAAGACACGTCTGTTATCGTGGGTGTTAAAATTATCTGGATCTGGGAAGCCAGATGAATCTGAGTTAAATCCGTCCGGTAGTTCAAGCATGGTAATTTGACCAGCTGCTTTGAATGCAGGAGACTCTGTTGGAGATATGTCAGGGAAAATTGTTGTCGTCGTATGACTGAACAACACGTCCTCTGTTAGAGCTTCAGGCTTATCTGTTTTTTTAATTATGCCTTGTGCCATTAGTCTTGATATTAAATCCTGTGCAAGAGAACCTTTACTTGTCTCTCCAGGTGACTCTGTGTTCATGATAGTTGAAAAATCATCCTCAGTAGGAGATTCAGTTGTGCCAGTAAAGTCTCCAAAGGAATCAGTGTCAGCTGCCAAAAACGGTCTAGCTGTTGTTTCCCTGAAAACAGACATCAAGTTCTCAGTTGTGACAGTTTTTCGTGAGCCACCTGAATTCAACATGGCTGCAAGTTTTGCCCGAATATTGTCCACTGGAGTGTCATCTGTGGGTTCCTTGGTTTCTGAAGGGTTTTGCAATGTGGCAAAGTTGAGTTGTGGTTTTCTTGGTGGAAGCCGCAAGGGACGATTTGACCTTAGATTGGTGGCTGGTATTTGAAATTCCTCCCTGGCAGGGCTAGGGGTTCTGGTGGTTGGTTTACGAAAACGGCGAGGTAAAAATCTGTTTATCTTCCTGTGCTCTGCAATTTTCTCTCTGAGAGATTGTGGTCTCTTTGTAGTTGGGAGGAGTACATTAATTTTTCTGGGCTCGACTATTGCAGTGTCTGGTTTCGATTCTACCAAACTGTCTCCAGATGTAGGTGGAATTGGAGGTTCTACAACCCCTTCAATGTCCTCATTGGGACTCTGAGTTGTTGTTGTTGTTGTTGTAGTTGTGAAGGAACGATTTCTAAGTCGAAGAAGAAAATCTGTACTTGTCTGCCTCCGAGGAGAAAACCCGTTATTGGTGTTGAGGTTCCTGGTGATAAGCCCAGGTCGCACCCCAACCTCACTGTCATCTACTGTGAAGCGGCGAGGCCTGGGGGTTGTAGAGCCAAGCCGCCTCTCTCGCAGATCCTGAAGTCGCTGCAGAAGGCGCTCGGTGTGGGACAGGGGACGTGAATTTTCTTCCTTCACTTTTCCTGAAGCTGGAGGCAGGAAGGATGGTACCTGTGATGATGTGAACTGACGAGGTGGTGAACTACTATCACCTACATTGTCCTCCAGTGGAGATTGTTCATTATCTGTGTTTTTGTTTCTGGCCGAAAATCTGAATGTCTGTTCATTCTGCCTGGTGGGTAAAGAACTTTTCTGTCCACCTGGGAAGTTACTTCTGCGTGAACCTGCACCAAGTAACCGTGACGTGGTGCCAAAGCTTCGCTGACGTGTCCCGTCTCGATTACTGCCAGTACCAGATCTCCCTCTCAGTGCTGCCTGTCGAGCCTTTAGTATTTCTGCTAAGGTCCTTTGTTGTGGCTGGACTTGTTGAGTGTTGGTTTCTGTTTTCGGTGTTGCCACTTGGCTTTTGTCGGTCACTACCATTTGTTTTAGTCGAAATGCCAAAGTGCCTGGGGCTGGTCCTGACGTAGGATCACTTGATGAAGATGCCACAGGTTTATCATCATTATTTACAATCTCCATGTCGTCTGGTCCCGAATTGGAACTCTCAGTCGATGGTGCCATTGTTATTAACACTGGTACATCGGATTTTCCTTGATCTTCTGTCAGTTGAGGAGGAACTGCCGGTATTGTAGTGAAGGTTGTATCTGTAATCTGTGGTGAGGCAAAGGTGAACTTTAGGGTTGGATTGTTTGTTCCTGTTGTAGTGGTATGTTTTGTTATTGGTGTTGTGAGACTCTTAGCTTTGTTGTCTGCATCGCCTTGAAACATGGTTGTTTGTGGTTCTGACGAGGACGTAGCCATCGATGACAACTTCTGTGCCAGAGTAAGGGGAGGTGCAGTAGTGGCCGGAGTGGTTCTTGCAGGTGCACCAGTTTCTGTCATCTGTGATTTCATTTCCTGAATCAACTCCTGAAGATTTCTCTGTGTGATAATCCCACGTGATTGACTGTCACTTCCTTCTGGAGTATCAGCTGTTTCACCACCTGCTGTCGTGTCTCCCTTCCTTGTTTGTGGAGGACGAGACTCGACCGGAGATTCGGAAAACTGAACACCCTCCTGGATGCTGAATTGACTTTTGGAGTCATGTTGAGATACAGTGACGGGTAGTACAGTGGAATCTTCTTGGAAACGGACGTCCACTGGGTTAGGTACACTCACTGGATTAGGTTGGAAAGGAATTGGAGTCTCTGGTTCTTGGCTGGGATCATCAAAACCAAGTGGCACTGGATTAGGTTGGAAAGGAATTGGAGTCTCTGTTTCTTGCCTGGGATCATCAAAATCTAGTGGCACTGGATTAGGTTGGAAAGGAATTGGAGTCTCTGTTTCTTGCCTGGGATCATCAAAACCAAGTGGCACTGGATTAGGTTGGAAAGGAACTGAAGTCTCTGGTTCTTGGCTGGGATCATCAAAACCAAGTGGCACTGGATTGGTCTGGAAAGGAATGGGAGTCTCTGGTTCTTGGCTCTGACCATCAAAGCCTAGTAGTGGCCCTGGATCGTCTCTATCGTCAGGAGGGTCGCCGAAGACTGGACCAATTTGTCCCTGGTGGTCCCCCGAGAAGGAAGGAAAGCTGGAGAAGACAACGAGAGGTGGACTGGATTGACCGGACTGGAGTGAGGCTGGTATACTGGGGTCCTGCCCGCTCACCCTCGTACAGGCTGTGGAAATAAATAACATCCTCGATTACTGACTGTCACCTTCTGTTATTAAGGGGAGAGAGAACTTCTTTTTTGGTAAACTGGAAGGCTACTGACTCCTCTCTAAGTGAACCCAGGAAACAAATCACTTCTATGTTAATAATTAATTAAGGAACTGTTTCATTATATTAATTTGGAAGATTTTTTTTCTAGCCCTCCAATTTACCCTCTAGACCTTCAACTCTTAAGGGGGTATATAGCACATTATTTTGGGTGGTAAATCTGGAGCAAATGATTCGTCCAAACTATTCCAGGCAACAGGATACCATTATTTTTCTTCATCTCGGTCTGTTTCCTGGCATACATTGGAGGAATTAAGGCACTCCAATCTATCTATAAAGTATACTATCCCCTTAATAAATTCACTGTACATTTTTATTTACCTGGTGAAAATATACCGGTATTTTATCGTTAAGGGAGAGGTACAGTGATGATAATTCTGGAGCAATTGATACCTCCAAACTATTCTAAACAACTAGACACCATTATCATTTGTTAATCTGGTCCTGTTTCCTGACATACTTTGGAGGAATTAGAGCTCTCCAGTGTCATGTGATATTTGTTCATATCCTGAATGTTAAAGATAAAACACCAGAAATATTAAGAGTAACAGTATGTCACATGGTAAAAAGTTAAAAGAAAAAACACGAATAATTTTAATTAAGAGTAACGTTACGTCACATGATAAAAAGTTAAAAGATAAACACGAGTAGGCTAATATTAAGAGTAACGGTACATCACATGATAAAAAGTTAAATTGTTGTATAAAGGGATGAGGAGAACGGTACAGTCAACTATTGGGCACCTGAGTAACGAAACTGACCGCGTCCTTCCTCTTTAATTAAACACACCCATACATAGCTTTCCTTCCTACCTCAATAAACAAACAAATATGAAACTATAAACTATTAACTATCCAACAAATATAATGAATGAATGAATTTATAGATAATTAAATATATATCTTTGGTCTGAATGAATATATAGATAATTAAAAATATATCTTATGTCTGAATGAATATATAGATAATTAAAAATATATATCTTGGGTCTGAATGAATATATAGATAATTAAAAATATATCTTGGGTCTGAATGAATATATAGATAATTAAAAATATATCTTATGTCTGAATGAATATATAGATAATTAAAAGTATATCTTATGTCTGAATGAATATATAGATAATTAAAAATATATATCTTGGGTCTGAATGAATATATAGATAATTAAATATATATCTTGGGTCTGAATGAATATATAGATAATTAAATATATATCTTGGGTCTGAATGAATATATATATAGATAATTAAAAATATATCTTATGTCTGAATGAATATATAGATAATTAAATATATATCTTGGGTCTGAAAATGGGGTGTGAATATGAGTGAGTGCATGGGTGTCCAGTTAAGGGGAGAAATTAGTGGGCTATGCATGCAACCAAACTATCCCAGGAAACAAATCACCTCAGTAGTTCTAAATAAGGGATCTGTCTGTTTAGTTATATGGTTTGGAGGATTCAGTAGTCAAGAGTTCCCACCCCAACATTAAAATATAAATAAACTCTACGGATGTAACACCAACATTATCAGAACCTGGTGGACGTTTTCAATGATCACTTTAGGGAATACTGAGGTATATACTTTTTAACCTATACCTTTAGCGGCAACTTTCCCCAGAGTGTTAGTTAGGGCTTGTACTAACTAAAGGTATATAAAGAACTTGAATAACCAAATACTAACATCGTGGCCTTTAGCGACTTTTTTCCCCAGAGTGTTAGTTAGGGCTTGTACTAAAGGTAAATAAAGAACTTGAATAACAAAAAAACTAACATCGTGGCCTTTAGCGACTTTTTCCCCTGATCGTTAGGGCTTGTACTAACTAAAGGTATATAATAAGAACTTGAATAACAAAAAACATGCATTGCTCGCCCTTTTGTCTTTATATATTTCTTATTGTTGTTCTTGTGCATTTTTTACTACCTACCTTTCTGAGTGCTGCTGTTACCCCATTATTGATTACTCCGCTAATGCTAACTAAATCTTCCAGCTGTAATTATCTATCACAACGCCAGCTACGGTACAGTAATGTGTGACGCTAGCTATCAGATGAAGATGAAAAAGAAGCAGCAACAATAGAAGCCTCGTGTAGTCAAGAGTTATTAGTAAGGAACGAGGAAGATGCATGTGTAGCAATAACATTCATCAATTCATCCATCCTTTCCATCCCGTCTTCCGTCCCTACCTCCCCCCTCCTTTCTCCTTCTATCCCTCCCGTCTTCTGCCCCTCCCATCTTCCGTCCCTCCCTTCCTCCGTTCCTCCGTCCGTCCGTCCGTCCCTTCTTCACTTCGTCCGTCCCTCCTCCCTCCCTTCCTCCGTCCGTCCGCCCGTCCCTTCTTCACTTCGTCCGTCCCTCCTTCCTTTCCTTCCTCCGTCCGTCCGTCCCTTCTTCACTTCGTCCGTCCCTCCTTCCCTCCTTCCTTCCGTCCGTCCTTCCCTCCCTTCGTCCGTCTCTCCTTCCTTTCCTTCGTCACACTGATTACCAACGCCTAGGTACTGTGTGTATAATGTCAGGGCTGTCCATCTGTCCATCTGTGTGTGTCTCTCTCTGCTCTGATAATTGTCGTGTCCACCACCTGGGCCTGTTTGCTCGCTTGCCTTCGTTCGTGTCCAGCCTTGGGATTCCTTGCTTGGTCTTGCCTTCAGTCACGCTCTCACTCACTCACTACTCTTGTGTAACCCGTACCTAATGATTGTGTCTAGAATGCAGAAAACGACTACAGTAAAATAAATATAAAGACGGGGGCGAGGCCAGTGTATTACCTCTGACTAAACATGCAACAGAATGACTCGCGTATGCACAGACTTAAGGGGACTGTATATTATTTGGTACAACATTAGAGTGACTTGCTTCCTTCAGAGTATAATTATATGCCAGGAAACAGGACCATGCAGATGAACAATTAATGGTTGCGTGTTACTTGGATCAGTTTGGAGGAAGTAGTTGCTCCAGATTTACCAACATTGTACAGTACGTACTTCCCACTGAAATATTCTGGTACTGTTGAAATCGTGGCGTGTGTGTGTGTGTGTGTGTGTGTGTGTGTGTGTGTGTGTGTGTGTGTGTGTGTGTGTGTGTGTGTGTGTGTTCCTCGTCGTCTATAGCGCCAGGAAATCCGTATGCCCAGTTCTCCTGTATCGATTTTTTTTTTTTTTTATATGTTCAACAACAGTAGCCTACTATCGAAAAACCTGATGGTGTTGGTCTTATATGTGTGTGTGTGTGTATGTGTGTGTGTGTGTGTGTGTGTGTGTGTGTGTGTGTGTGTGTGTGTGTGTGTGTGTGTGTGTGTGTGTGTGTGTGTGTGTGTGTGAACCCTTACAATACATAATACCCCAAATAGCAATATCGTATCTACTCCCACACCATCTGGTCAGTTAGAGAAGAACATTGTCTTTTTGTTTTAGTTTTGTTTAGTTTTTTATGAAGTTGTTAATATTTTTACAGGTTTTGTTGTAGCTGTTTTGTCTGTAAACTAGACCAGTGACATTTATACGAGTGAATGGTGCCCAAGCTTCTGCCGTCTCTTTTACCTTCACCCTCGTTAGTGCCTCGTCCATGCAGCCTGCCTTACAGTAGTCCAGTCAACCATGTAATAATTGATGTCTATTCTAATTAGTTTTCAGGCAACCTTTCAAGTGACATTCTCGCAGTGTTTTAAAGGTGGAAGTACATACATACAGTGTTGGTATAAATCTGGAGCTAATGATTCCTCCAGACTATTCTAAGGAACAGGCCACCATTATGTTTGCTAATCTGGTGGTCCCGTTTCCTGGCATACTTTGGAGGAATCACGGCTCTCTACTGTACCAAAATGTATTACCCACTTCAAGGTTTGTCCACTCACACATTTCATTTTTCATTCCCTAAGTATAGACATTGTGTTTCCTGGTAACCTTTTGAAATGA
Organism: Petrolisthes cinctipes; assembly: GCA_033782935.1. Classification (NCBI taxonomy): domain Eukaryota; kingdom Metazoa; phylum Arthropoda; class Malacostraca; order Decapoda; family Porcellanidae; genus Petrolisthes; species Petrolisthes cinctipes. The sequence continues at coordinate 15,166 of JAWQEG010004683.1, read as the reverse complement.
TAATCAATTAGCCTTTAAAAGCATGTCCAGTTAACCTTATTATATCGTGAACTGAAGTGATACTGCATGATTCTCCCTAGATATCACAGGGTACATACATCAGGTTAGGTTAGGTTAGGTTAGGTTGGGTTGGGTTTCATTCTTGCACTTAATTCCTGACGTCCTTTCAATACAGCTTTTGGTTTTCATTCATACTCTTATTCATTCTCGTTCGCAGTTGCTCATTTAATCTCCTTTCTTTCTTCTCCCTCACTAACCTATTGATTGACATACCTCTCACTTTTCTTCACTCTCCTTTCTCTTTCCTTACTTAGTCTTCTCTCCTCCTCCTCCTCCTCCTCCCCCCTCACTAACCTATTGATTGACATGCCTCTCTCACTATCATTCATTCTCCTTCCTCATTCCTCATTTAATCTTCTCTTCCTCCTCTCCCTCACTAACGTATTGACATGCCTCTCACTCACAACTGACAAAAATAGTCTATCAACAGCCATAAATAAACTGTAATCAGCTTCATCGCCACTGACAGAGAAGAATATTAATTTTAAGGGACCCTGTGGTGTAGTGAGAAAATTGGAGATAAACGAGTCCTCCAAATATTGCCACGAAACACCACTTATATGGAAGGAGCTTGTTTTGTGGCATAATCAGGAGGAATCAGAAGCCTCCAATTTTCGTACACGATCACAGGGTCCTAAAAAAAAGTGATAAAAACAAGTACTCACTGAGCCTTGGGGACATCCGCGAGAGTTTTTTTTTTTTTTTTTTTTTTTTTTTTTTTTTTTATTACTTCACAAGCTGCTGCAGTCAGTCAGTTTTACAGTCTAGTGAGGGAGGTGCCAGACTGGTATATATTGTTAACATTTTGTATAACAGTTTTCTTTCTGACTTGTTGAGAGAGAAGAGATCGTGAGGACTGCTGCTATCATAATATATCGCTGACTCTTGGATTTCTTACACCATCAATGGATTTCACATCTAAATATTTGACGAGGCAAGAGAGACGTATTATATTATTACTTCCTCATTTACCTTTCTAATCGGTTTTAACACCTGTAATTTTAGTGAAGAAAAAGATGTAGTTTATTCCTCGTCATTCAGTGTTCATCTTCCATCCGTGGCCTCGCTTAGCTGAAGGACGGAGCAAAGAAGCCCTCTCAATTTGACCATAGGACGAGGGAAAACGTACTCCTTTGACACCCATTTAAATGTTACAGTAACGCAACGACACTGGCTTCCTTACACACACACACACACACACACACACACACACACACACACATACACACACACACACACACACACACACACACACACACACACACCACCTACGCAATGAGGTTCCTGAAACACATAAGAAAGGGTGGGACCTCGCCAGTACCGCCAGTGTGTGTGTGTGTGTGTGTGTGATAATGATTGTAGTATGTGTGAATATGCGTGACGTGTTATAGAATGACAACACAACTTGGCGAAACCAGCAGGATTGCCCACAACTCTTGCTCATTCATCCACCCACTCTTTCACTCACTTACTCATTCACTCGCCCACTCACTCATTCACCCACTCATTCACTCACTTACTCATTCACTCGCTCGCTCGCCCACTCACTCACTCACTAACTTTCATCCTCGCTCACTCACTCACTCCCTCGCAACCCATTCATTTACTCAATCACTCTACTACTTGTCGCTCATTATTAATATACACAGTCACTCACTCCCCAACTAAATCCTCAACTCACTCTCTAATTCACTCACTCACTCACTCACTCACTCATTTCTGTCAGCACCACCATTGCGTAAATTAGGGTGAGTGTGTGTGGGAGTGATGATGACACGGGAAGGAGTGGAAGCGAATTATTTTCTCCGGGAATGTCGAGTTGTATTATCATCCCCAGAGGCGGTAGTTAGCTGTTGTGTTGTCAGTGTGTGTGTGTGTGTGTGTGAGAGAGAGAGAGAGAGAGAGAGAGAGAGAGAGAGAGAGAGAGAGAGAGAGAGAGAGGTATAATCAAATTTGTCGAAGTAAAATAGATGAATAAATAGTTGAATAGGTAGGAATATAGATTGCTAACTTGAGAGAGAGAGAGAGAGAGAGAGAGAGAGAGAGAGAGAGAGAGAGAGAGAGAGAGAGAGAGAGAGAGAGAATCAAATTTGTAGAAGTAAAATAGATGAATAGGTAGGAAGATAGATTGATAACTTGAGAGAGAGAGAGAGAGAGAGAGAGAGAGAGAGAGAGAGAGAGAGAGAGAGTGAGAGAGAGAATCAAATTTGTAGAAGTAAAATAGATGAATAGGTAGGAAGATAGACTGATAACTTGAGAGAGAGAGAGAGAGAGAGAGAGAGAGAGAGAGAGAGAGAGAGAGAGAGAGGGGGGGGGGATAAAAGAGAACCTCCCCCCCCCCCCCATTCCTTGTGTAGGGGGTGGATGGGGTGGGTGGGTGGTTGGGTTGTGGGGTGGAGGGGGTCAATTACTCTTTTCGGGGTTCCAGGTGGTGATGTTCTGACGCCACCGTGGGAACCTGGAGTACACACACACACACACACACACATACATAATTCCAACCCTCCCTCGTTCACGTCACTTACTGCTTCATCTCTCTCTCTCTCTCTCACTCTCTCTCTCTCTCTCTCTCTCTCTCTCTCTCTCTCTCATCATTCCAGACCTCCATTGTTCACATCACTCACTCACTATCGTATGTCACACACACACACACACACACACACACACACACACACACACACACACACACAGTCTCCTTGAAAGTCTACCAGGACGTTTGATAAAGTGACATGGACGGCCTTCCCTTCCTCTCCCCTCTCTTCCCCTCCCCTCCCCACTACTCTCCCCTCTCTTCCCCTCCCCTTCCCTTCCTCTCCCCTCTACTCTCCCCTCTCTTCCCCTCCCCTTCCCTCTACTCTCCCCTCTCTTCCCCTCCCCTTCCCTTCCTCTCCCCTCTACTCTCCCCTCTCTTCCCCTCCCCTCCCCTCTACTCTCCCCTCTCTTCCCCTCCCCTTCCCTCTACTCTCCAATCATTTTCTTTACTCTCGCCTCTCCTCCCCTCTACTCTCCAATCATTTTCTTTACTCTCCCCTCTCCTCCCCTCTCCTCCCCTCTACTCTCCAATCATCTTCTTTACTCTCCCCTCTCCTCTCCTCCATTTTCCAATCATCTATATTCTTTTCTCTCCCCTTCCTTCTGTTCTCTAATCATCTCCTTTTCTCTCCCCTCTATTCTCCAATCATCTTTTATCTCTCCTCTCCTCCCTTCCCCTCAACTCTCTAATCATCTTATCTCTCCCCTCTCTTCTGCTCTCCAATCATCTCCTTTTCTCTCCCCTCTCCTCCCCTCCCCTCCATATAGTTATCTCCTGCCTCTTCTCCACTCACATCCTCACTTCCCTCTCCTTCCCTTTTCATTGCTCCCCTTCCCTTACCTTCCCTTCTCACCTTCCACTCAAGTCCCCTTCCCTTCCCATCTCTTTCAATCTCGTCCCCTACCCTTCCCTTCTCTTTCCTCCCTTTCCCTTCCCTTCTCTTTCGATCTCGTCCCCTTCCCTTTCCTTCCCTCCCTTCCCTTCTCTTTCAATATCGTCCCCTACCCTTCCCTTCCCTACCTTTCCCTTTCCCTCCTGGTCAGATATGAGGTGTAATATCGTGACCAGTTCGCATGTCACTCCCCCATATTCTGTCACACACACCTGCACATTATTATTTCCTTCATCTCCGGTCCTTCAACCTTCGTGCTTAGGCCGGCTGAATCTCTCTGCTGCATGCTACATTCTTGAAGGCCCATCATACATCCATGTTCTCCTTCGTTTGTTCTCTTTCCTTCAACCTTCATTCATTCTTAGGCCGGTTGACTCTCGTTTGCTTCATTCTTAATTAACGGTATACCACGCGAGAATGTTTTGCTTCAACCTCCGTCTTACAGCCTCCGCCCTTCAGCTTCCAGTCTTAGGCCATTACCTGAGTTCGTCTTGTGGTTTGACTGACTGACTGACTGACTAACTAGACTTGTTGCAAAACCTGTCGTCTACTTGTCCACCGTGTTGCGCAGAACTTGTGTGTGTGTGTGTGTGTGTGTGTGTGTGTGTGTGTGTGTGTGTGTGTGTGTGTGTGTGTTACTTTTGTGTAAATATGTGCGTATGTCTCTATGCGAATTAATATATGCTTGCGTGTGTGCGTGTGTGTGTATATATATGTATGTGTTGGGGGAGGGGGGGGGGACTGGGAATGTTGCAAGACTTATGATAATCCTCAACATACAGGGTCTCCTCTAGTAAGAATCTCAAACCATCACAATACAATATTCACTTAATTCAACACCTTATGGCTTGCTTACACTTGACCCCATCCGTCCTAATGAGATAAAGTATTGTCTGCCTGGGATACTAAGTCCTAGAAACAATTGTGGCCGAAAAACAGAGAATAGGAAAGGGGGATTAATTTTGCTGTATAGTTTGAAGGAATCAGTAGCCTTCAGTTAAGTCATAATATGTATAGTATATCGGAATTGAATTAAATACCTTGTCGACAGTGATTTTCAAAAGTGCTTCCCTTTGACAGAAAATTTCCTTAGAGTTTTGATAGGGAAATTTTAAAAGTTACAATATAGGTAGTTTTTAAGGTTAAGGGGAAAGCACAGTGTTGGTAAATCTGGAGCAACTGATTCCTCCAAGCTATCTCAAGCAACAGACCTTCATTGTATCTGTAAATCTGGTCCTGTTTCCTGGTTTACTTTTGTTGAAGAATTTGAGGCGCTGTGAGGTACCCAAACTATACTTCTCTCCCCTCAAGTGACGTGTATAAATAAAGTGTCGTCATCTAGTGGGGCAGAAGAAATGCTACCAACATCACGAAGCTCCACCACTGTCTCATCTAGAGCGACACTCAATAATCTCGGGGCCTATTGACAGTCCCGAGGCTTGAGGGAAAAAAAAATAAAAACAGACATGAACAGAGACTTCTTTTTGGTGGGTCTAATTATTACTCGTGGCAAGGGCTGCTGTCTGGTTTGCCTTGAGGAGAAGCTTCATAAAACCTTGTATATACTGGCATGGATTATTCCCTCGTATAGAAAACAACAACACGTGATTTTCTCTGTTGAAGATGATGGAGGAAGTTGCATGTCCTTGAAAAAAAAGTGATGTGTTATGGGTGTTCGCGGTAAATCTGGAGCAACTGATTTCTCCAAACTATTCCCAGCAGCAATAGGGCAACGTTATTTTTGTTAATCTGGTCCTGTTTCCTGGCTTATTTTGGAGGAATTCGAGGCACTCTAATGTACTGTTTACCAAAAGTGTTCTATCCCCTTAAACGGCCCTCAGTGACACTCTCCATTCACACCACAAGGTCAAACCAACCACTTCCCATCACACTATCCGACACATCACTCTCAATAACAACATCTCAGCATCATCTATCTCGATGTGGTCACTCTCAACATTATTCTCTCTCTCTCTCTCTCTCTCTCTCTCTCTCTCTCTCTCTCTCTCTCTCTCTCTCTCTCTCTCTCTCTCTCTCTCTCTCTCTCTCTCTCTCTCTCTCTCTCTCTCTCTCTCTCTCTCTCTCTCTCTCTCTCTCTCTCTCTCTCTCTCTCTCTCAACATATCAGCATCATCTCTCTCTCCTCAGTCTTCCTCTTCATTCGTTATGCAGGCTGGCTATCTATTACACGTGCCTAAAGACATTCACTCCTCTCAGCTTACTACTCCCTTTCACTGCTCTCGGTCCGGCATTATTATTATTATTATTATTTTCTCGTTTTTTATCAACATCATTAGTCCGGTCTCGGTAAAACTATAAGATGTTTACAGACGCGTACTGTTATGCATTGAAGTATACTTGGAGTCCAATTATTTTTTTTAAGCCTGGCAGCATGTCTGATAAAACTGCAATACCTACTGTGATGTATGTTATAGGGTTGTGAAGCAAGGATATTTATTAGGAGAGAGAGAGAGAGAGAGAGAGAGAGAGAGAGAGAGAGAGAGAGAGAGAGAGAAGGGTGTTAGTATCTTCAGTGAGAGAGAGAGAGAGAGAGAGAGAGAGATTGCTACAGAAGTGATCTGTGACCCAATAACTAAACTGAAGGAAAAGATCAACTGCTTTGCCGCAAGAGTTGGGATGTGGCCAGGGCAGGAGGGGCAGGGCAGGGTAGGATGGGGCAGGATGGGAAGAGGAGAGGGAAGGGGCAGGGCAGGATGGGTAGAGAGGAGGGAGGAGTGAAAGGTTGTGAGAACCTTTACTACTGTACACTCTTAGATGGACACGAGTTATTGTTGCTGTTGGATAATATTTTGATAATTTTTGGATAATATTTGGATAACATTTTGATAATTTTTGGATAATATTTGGATAATATTTTGATGAAAGTATAGATAATATTTGGATAATTTTTGGATAATACTTGGATATTATTTGGATGAAAGTATAAATAATATTTGGATAATATTTTGATGAAAGATTAGATGACACGTGTACATCATATTAATTAAGGGGAGAAGTAACACAATATTATGAGAAATTAGTTACCTACTGATTCCTCCAAACTAATTACTGGCCTACTGATTCCTCCAAACTAATTACTGACCTACTACTGATTCCTCCAAACTAATTACTGACCTACTACTGATTCCTCCAAACTAATTACTGGCCTACTACTGATTCCTCCAAACTAAGCCAGGAAACAGAATCACTCCGTATGAAACTATAAACTTAACGTGTTGTTGTTGTTATTATTGTTTTCAGAGCTTAGAGGGCTACAAGGATATAAATTATTAACAAGGTACTAAGGATAATTATTAACATGTGCACCGTATGTATAATGATGATATTGACGAGTACTTTGATTTCCATATGGTATTATAAAAACTGATAATGAGTCCTGAATGTAAAATTACCACTATACGCCAAGAAGTGAAAAAATTACACAGAGAGTAGCTTTTTTTTTTTTTTTTTTTTTTTTTTTTTCAATGGGAGAACTCTAGAGGTCCAAAATAAGTGAAAAACGTCAATAAATAAAACATCACTCTAAAAACAACGCCAGACATTATCATACATAACAAAATATCCTTCTGAGTTTGGTGCTAGTTCTAATTTTGATGATGATAATAATAATAATAGTAATAGTAATGATAATAATAATAGTAATAATAATAATAGAATTAATAATAATAATAATAATAGTAATAATAATAATAGTAATAATAATAATAATAATAATAATAATAGTAATAGTAATGATCATAATAAAATTAATAACAATAATAATAATAATAATAATAATAATAATAATAAAAATAATAATAATAAAATAAAGCAATACAGGAAACCCCCTCCACTGTCCAGGAGTATAATTATTACCAGACTATGTCATTACCACACCCATCACCTTGCTTGACACACACACACACACACACACACACACACACACACACCAGCCTACCGACCTTGTGGCTAGCTAGCTCCATCATCCTCTCCTCCTCCTCCTCCATCCTCTATTCCTCCACCTACTTCCTCTTCTTCTTCATCTCCTCCATCCTCTTTTCCTCATCTTTCACTCCTCTTTTTTTCCTGTCCTTCCTCTATTCCTTCTCTATCCTCTCTTCATCCTACCTGTCCTTCCTCTTTCATCCTCTTCTCCACCTCTTTTTTCCTCTTTCTTCCTCTTCTCCACCTCCTCCAGCCTCCTCTCATCCTTCCTTCTCTCCACCTCCTCCCTCCTCCTCATCCTTCCTCCTCCTCCTCCTCATCCTTCCTCATTCTTCCTCCTCCTCCCTGTCCTACAAAATTTCTTGTGCAGTTTTTTTTTTTCTACTGCTGCACAGGTGTTTCTTCCACCACTTTTTTCAGGCCGGGGTTTGCCGGAGGGAGAGGTGGGTGGGGAGGAGCCTTCCACTTTACTATCCTTTACCTCAGACATGTAGAAACCATAGATGTAGAGTAGTTACACAGGCAGCCTTGTGAGGCCCATCAGGGCTGTTGTTGCCTGTTCCTCCTTTGTATTCCTTTGTATTCCTCCTCCTCCTCCTCCTCCTCCTCTTGCCCTTCTTCCTTCTCCTCCTCCTCCTCCTCCTCTTGCCCTTCTTCCTTCTCCTCCTCCTCCTCCTCTTGCCCTTCTTCCTTTTCCTCCTCTTCTCTTCCCGTCACCTAAGCCACAGGTATTTAAGGAAATGGGGTGGTGGTGATGATGATGATAATAAGTGTGTCCTTGGATGCAGCTCGAGTTATGACCACTTGTTGCCACGGATTTGTTGTTCTTGTTTTTAACTGGGCACGCCCAATATAACAGACCACGTTGCATTGTTCCGTTGTCATCTTCCAAATTGCATGCAGTGGCGTATCCTCAGCCAAGCAGACTCAAAACATCCACCTATCTATCTATCTGTCTATATGTCTGTCTATCTGTATCTATCTGTCTATATGTCTGTCTATCTGTTTATCTATCTGTCTGTCTATCTGTTTATTTGTCTATCTATCTATGTGTCTATATGTCTGTCCATCTGTTTACCTGTCTATATGTTTATCTATCTATCTATCTGTCTATATGTCTGTCTATCTGTTTATTTATCTATCTATCTATCTGTCTATATATGTCTATCCATCTGTTTATCTATTCCCAAAGGCCCTCATTCATCACATAACATAACATTATAGACATATGAGACAACTATAACATCCTTACTTCCACCATGCATGCAGCTCTCTCGCAAAGTATTTAATTATCTCCTTGCACGCCACACGGAAACACCATTTGAGGAGGGACTTTTATCTATACCACTTCTGGCTATATACTCCTCCAGAACAAACTGATTACATTTTTTTCCCCTCCAAAGTCCAATTAGTATGGTGTCGTGCGATCTGAGGGCTGTATGTATGCCGACTACAACAACCCAATTAAATTACATACATACATACATACATACACGTCCATTCCTTGCAGGGGTCGGTGTATATGTGAAGAGAATGTGATGCTGAAAAGACGACGACGAATACCACATAGTGACTCATGTACAGTTACTCACTCAATGGTCTCGTGCTTTGACTGTTTGAAATATTGACTAGTAATACGGACTAGAAATACGGACGACTAGAAATACAGACGACTAGAATCACGGACGACTAGACATACAGACTAAATATACGGACGATTAGAATTACGGACCACTAGAAATACAGACTAAAAATACGGACGACTAGAATTACTGGCGACTAGGATTACGGATAAGTCGTAATACGACGCGAGAAGTGCATGGAACGTAATTAATGCATGGAGGAATACCAAACATGACACACCAACTTCATTCATTAATAGGAAAGTCACATGTTGTTGTTTTGTTATTGTCGTTATGGTGTATATTGTTTTGTTATTGTCGTGGCCATACGTGTACTGTTATGGGGTAATAAAAGTCTGTTATGGTGTAATAAAAATCTGTTATGGTGTATATAATTCTGTTTTCTCAACCCCAGCCACAGTGTAATCGAATCATCTGCATGTGCTATCGAAAAGACTAACTAGCTTTTTTTTTTTTTTTTTTTTTTTTTTTTTTTTTTTTTAACAGAGGATAGATGTCGAATTTTTTTTATTATTTGAACCTCGGTGAATTAAGTCATATTTTGGTTGATTGAGGGAACCAACTTTTTTGCCCATCAATAGTAAAGTAGATATATTATACACACACATTTACACACACAATACATACACACACATTTATACACACATACACACACACATTTATACACACATACATTTATACACACATACATACACTCATTTCTACATATATACAGTACATACACACATACGTACACACACATTTATACACAAATTAATACACACATACATAACATACATTTATACACATACACACACACACATTTATACACACATACATACACACATTTATACACATATACAGTACATACACACACATTTATACACATATACAGTACATACACACACATGTATACACACATACATACACACACATTTATACACACCTACCACATTTTTACACACACACACACATTTATACAACATACATACACACACATTTATACACACATACATACACACACATTTATACATACATACATACACACTCATTTATACACACATACATACATACACACACATTTATACACACATACATACACACACATTTATACACACATACCACATTTTTACACACACACACACATTTATACACACATACATACACACACATATACAGTACATACACACACATTTATACACACATACCACATTTTTACACACACACACACACATTTATACACACATACATACACACACATATACAGTACATACACACATACATACACACATATATAAACACATACCACATTTTTCTCAGATACACGATATCAACAAGAGGCTACTACAGTACAATGAGAGGATGTACTGAGTTTGTTTGAATTTATTTTATCTTAACTAATCACCCCTTTCATTCCTTTCACCCCCAACATTAGTAGTATTGTGTTACTTTCTAGGTTACCTGTTAGTGTGGTATTTTGTGAATGTGGATAATAAACCTATTTTATGGTTTGTTTATCTGTTTTTAAGCTCAACACAAATATAATGTAAATATTGAATAGAAAGTGAGTGTGGATAATGAATATATTTTATGATTGTTTGTCTGTTTTTAAGCCTCAAACACAATTATTATCTAAATATTAAATAGGACGTGAATGAATTATCTGATTACGTGGTCTAAAAATTCTACACACACAAATAACGTTTCCATATGTATCTCTCTCTTTTGTGTATATATAATTATTATTTATCGGCATGATAGAGACGTAAGTGAAGGACGTTACATGGTGGGGGGGGTTGGGGGGGGTGCGGGCCGGGGGGCGGAGGGGAGGGGGGTGCGGTGTTCATTCCATGCCAAGTAAATTACAGCCTCAGTAGCACATGGCACCACATTGCTCAACTGTTGCTCCATCTCTGTATATTAAGCGACCCACAACAGACGACGACTTTCCCGCGCAAATCCACTCGGGGAGATCCCATGTAAATATTATGTCTTGTAACCCCCCACAGTCCACCTCTTAAGATCACTGACGTCATGTTATTATTATTATTATTTTAACACTGTTTTTCTACGGTCAATAATATTAATTAATACTTGTCGATGTTTGCACTGTTTTAATAGTGACCTGCAATGTTTACTGACGAGTTTTTTTTTTTTTTTTTCTACACATAAGCCATCATCACCGTCTCTTTACATGTTCCCAAAAGTACTGTACAAGCTTTAGTTAAAAAAGGATGATGATGATGATGATGATGATGATAATAATGATAATGATAATAATAATAATAATAATAATAATAATAATAATAATAAAATGAAAATAAAAATAATAAAAATATAATAATAATATTAATATCAATAATAATAAAAATTTTATTATTATTATTATTATTATTATTATTATTATTATTGTTATTATTATTATTATTATTATTATTATTATATAATGAAATAAAAAAAATTACATGGGCATCTGTACAGTGCGGCAAAAAAAAAGTATTGGAACCTCACTTATGGATAATTATAATTGTTGATTTCAATGTAAGGGTGGTTCCAATACTATTTTTTTGCCGACAGTACACTATATATATAACAGGCTTTCCCTCTTGACACCCATATGATTTGTAGTGAGGTGATGTGTATATATAAAGTGACCACACCACACCACACCACACCACCACTTTCCCCGCCAAAACTTTCACGGAAGAATAACACAAGCAGCACGTGCCTAATATAAAATTATACTTGATAAATATTAGAATGTTTAATTAAATAAGGGACCCTGTGATATACCTAGAAAATTGAAAGTATGTAAAATGAGTCTTTCAAATATTAATTGCCACCACGAAAACACACACAACACACACACCTATATGGAAGGAGTGTTGTATCATGGCATAGTCAGGAGGAATCAGAAGCCACCAGGTCTCATAATTATACGTGATCACAGGGTTAACTTAAGAGGAGTCAGAATGTGATGTTACTACTTTGCCTCATTTCGTCTCGCGTCCTTCATACTCGGAGCAAATTGTATACCTGTTTCATGCTTGACCAGTTTAACACACCACGCACACACACACACACACTCTAGTTTTAACACACACACACACACACAAACACACACTTTAGTTTTAACACTCACACACACGCACACACTCACTCACTCACTCACTCATCACTCACTCACTCACTCACTCACTCACTCACTCTCTCTCTCTCTCTCTCTCTCTCTCTCTCTCTCTCTCTCTCTCTCTCTCTCCTCTCTCCTCTCTCTCTCTCTCTCTCTCTCTCTCTCTCTCTCTCTCTCTCTCTCTCTCTCTCTCTCTCTCTCTCTCTCTCTCTCTCTCTCTCTCTCTCTCTCTGCCAAGGTGTTTTAGCGAGAATTTATAACGCCTACGGAATGTGAAAGTCACATTTACATTGGCAGACACAAGTTTCTTATCTTTTCCTTCCTACCTGACGATTACTAATATAACGCGTGTGTGTGTGTGTGTGTGTGTGTGTGTGTGTGTGTGTGTTAAAACTAGAGTGTGAGTTTGTGTGTGTGTGTGTGAGTTTGTGTGTGTGTGTGTATATATATGTGTGTGTGTGTGAGTGTGTGTGTACTGTATGTGTGTGCGTGAGTTTGTGTATGTGTGTGTACTGTATGTGTGTGTGTGTGTGTGTGTGTGTGTGTGTGTGTGTGTGGTGTGTCAGCTTGGAAATCCTGCTACTACTCTTACACTCTGGTAATCCTTTCATCACCCAAAAGTTCAAAGTTGAGAGCGTCGATCTTTCCCTTGATAAGACAACGAAAACCACAACAACAATAACTACAAAATCGGCAATAACAATCAAAATTATAATAACAAACAGCCTTATATAATTATCAATAGCAACAGTAACAAAAACAAAAGAAACAAGAACACAATTGCAATATCAATAAAAGTAACATTAATTTGCAATATAATAATAATAATAATCCACAATGGACTACTTTAACTATCATTGCCAAAAAGAAAATACAGATTGTTTTATTAATGAGAAGAATATAGAGAGGGTAAGATGATCTGGGACCTTGTATGAACAGACGGGTAGGCAGGCATCATTGTAGTTAGCCTTCATGTTTAGGCTTGAGAAAAAAATAATAATAATGACAATATTACACGAGAGACACCAGGATACTGAGTTACCCACACGCCTCACCCTCACACTCCTGCCTGCCTCTTCATGCCACGCCCTCACACTCCTCACCCTCTCACTCTTCGCCCTCACACACCTCACCCTCACACTCCTCGCCCTCTCATGCCACGCCCTCACACTCCTCGCCCTCACACGCCTCACCCTCACACTCCTGCCTGCCTCTTCATGCCACGCCCTCACACTCCTCGCCCTCTCATACCACGCCCTCACACCCCTCGCCCTCACACGCCTTGCCCTCACACGCCTTGCCCTTACACCCCTGCCTGCCTGCCTCTCCATACCACGCCCTCACACGCCTGCCTGCCTGCCTTCCTCTCCATGCCACTCCCAAACAGATATCCAAGTGAAGTGACGAGAGAATAATGTTATGTTGTCCAGTCACACGTGTATGTATATTTATTTATTGTGGAGTCTAGTGTTCAGTTCTTAGTGTATAATTTTATCACTATGACAACTATTACCTTGACCAAGCACTATGGCTGTCACTATACCATGCATCTCTACCATCATTATCCTCAACACAATGATAATACTGCCACTATACCACCAGCTCTAACAACAATAACAACACCAGCACGACCACAACACCTAACTATATATTGACAACAGTACCACCTCAAAACAACAATGACAACACCAGCACGACCACCACCACCTAACTATATATTGACAACAGTACCACCTCAAAACAGCAATGACAACACATCACCTCCACTACCACCACCAGCTCTACCACCACAAAACATCAATAACAACACCATCATCACGACCACCAACACCACCACCTAACTTCATATATTGACAACACCAGCACGACCACCACCACCTCTACCATGCACCATCTAACAGTATGACAACACTACAACTACCAACACTACTGACAACAAAAACACTGCCACCCACCACTAAACTAAAAAAAATCAGTAATTTCAGGGTTGTCCACTTTTATCATAGCAGGATGGGAAGGTAGGCCAGACGAGAATGCAGTACTGTACAAGAACCAGACTTATTAGCTACACCCAAGAAAACAGGGCTTGTAGAGAGAGAGAGAGAGAGAGAGAGAGAGAGAGAGAGAGAGAGAGAGAGAGAGAGAGAATGAATGGTGGAGGAAGCGGGAAAGGCTTGAGAGAGAGAGAAAGAGAGAATGAATGAATGGAGGAGAGAGAGAGAGAGAGAGAGAGAGAGAGAGAGAGAGAGAGAGAGAGAGAATGAATGGTGGAGGAAGAGGGAAAGGCTTGCTTGAGAGGAGAGAGAGAGAGAGAGAGAGAGAGAGAGAGAGAGAGAGAGAGAGAGAGAGAGAGAGAGAGAGAGAGAGAGAGAGAGGAGAGAGAGAGAGAGAGAGAGAATGAATGGTGGAGGAAGCGGGAAAGGCTTGAAATAGAGAGAAATAGAGAAATGAATGAATGGAGGAGAGAGAGAGAGAGAGAGAGAGAGAGAGAGAGAGAGAGAGAGAGAGAGAGAGAGAGAGAGAATGAATGGTGGAGGAAGAGGGAAAGGCTTGAGAGAGAGAGAAAGAAAGAATGAATGAATGGAGGAGAGAGAGAGAGAGAGAGAGAGAGAGAGAGAGAGAGAGAGAGAGAAACTGACTGACAGACTATACTTTCCTCTCCCACCACCACCACCACCACCATGTATGTATGTATGTATGTCATCTGTCTTGTACACAGATGGGAAAAAATCTGATGCCTCATTACAGTGAAAGCTTGTAATATTGTGTACAGTAGATTAATCTCCGCTATAAAGGTAACACAATCACTCTTGCTATACAGAACTCAAGTGTAACATTTATGTGTATGTGTGTGTGTGTGTTTATGTGTGTGTCATATTATAATTATTTTTTTTACTTAACTTTGTATTGGTGGTGTTTGGTAAAGTGTGTATGTTGAGGATCAGTAGTTGTTGTTGTTGTTGTTGTTGTTGTTGTAGAAAGGAA
>JAWQEG010004682.1:57500-78924 GCA_033782935.1 Petrolisthes cinctipes | reverse complement strand
TCATCTTACGTCTGTACCTGTGTGTGAGATAGAGATAAACACGTGTGAGTGAAGTAATGATGATGCATAAAGACCGTGTTAGGCCTGAAAGAACTTATAGTACGAGGGGAAAAGGTAACTAAGAAGAAGGACAGCAAACACGAATGAAATAAAAGGAAAGGAGAGACAACTGAAAGCTTGAGAGGGAGTGGCTTAGGTCCGAAGGGGCACCAAAACCCTTGAAGTTGCCCACATCACCCAACAAGAGAGAGAGAGAGAGAGAGAGAGAGAGAGAGAGAGAGAGAGAGAGAGAGAGAGAGAGAGAGAGAGAGAGAGAGAGAGAGAGAGTGTGTGTGTGTGTGTGTGTGTGTGTGTGTTATAGTGCTAAAGTAACTCAACAACACTTGGTTTATTGGTTTCATATAATCTAATGTGGGTCAATCGATTGATTACTTTTTCCATCCAAACTTTGCCAGGAAACCCACCACCAGTGCCTCAATATATAAGACAAGGGTACAGCCACACTCAAATAACCACCAACACTTTCCTTCAATCGTGCAAATAAATCAGTCTCGAATCAAGCTATATTTTTACAACATCTTTACGTCAACTCAACCCCCTCAATTATTATTATTATTATTATGGGGGTGCTGCAAAATCATACACTTGTTGTTCTTTATTACCAAGATATTTACTACCAAGGAAGGAAAGTGTTAGTGAATATTTGATTGTGCATTCTATACTTGCATGGGAATTTATACAACCTTTTTTCACTGTTGTTCATAATTTTAAAGGAAAGTCATGAGGCAAAGATTTCCCCCGGGTGTTCCAGCAGTCCTTCCTGCCTTCTTTCCTCCCTCCCGTCCTTCTTAATTACGGCCTCCTATCCCTCCCGCCCTCACTCCCTCCCTCCTTCCTTATACACATCTTCTCTCTCCCTCATTTCCTCTTCCTTTCAGACCTTTTCCTATAGAACTCTCTCTCTCTCTCTCTCTCTCTCTCTCTCTCTCTCTCTCTCTCTCTCTCTCTCTCTCTCTCTCTCTATTTTCCACCAAACCACCACCATCACTCATCCCTCCCTCACCTACATACTCCAAATGGCTTTCTCCCTGGCCCCTCTTCATAACCTCTGCAACAAAGTGGAGCAAGTATGTAGAGTAAACTGTAGGCTGGCTAGGTCCCCCTTCCCCTGCCTCCTCCCACAGAATGAATCCGTTTACCCCCGGAGCCATATGGTGAAAACTAAGTGGTCATCTAATAACAGGTAAACCCTTTGGGAAGTCACAGCACACATTAATTTTACCTATACCACTGGAGAAATGGCTGTCTCTGTGTCTGTGTCTGTGTCTGTGTCTCTGTGTCTCTGTCTGTGTCTCTGTGTCTCTGTGTCTGTGTCTGTGTCTCTGTCTCTGTCTGTCTGTCTCTGTGTGTGTTACTCTCTCTCTCTCTCTCTCTCTCTCTCTCTCTCTCTCTCTCTCTCTCTCTCTCTCTCTCTCTCTCTCTCTCTCTCTCTCTCTCTCTCTCTCTCTCTTTTTTTTTTATAGTGTTAGAGCTGTGATAACATTGGGCCATATTACATTTTCTTTGATATCATATAAAATTTGCATTACGTTTTCTCTAAATAAATAAATAAATAAAGAGGGACACTATAATAAATAAATATAAATTATACTACATCGTTTGAGTGTGTATGTTTTATTTTGTTTTTCAATTAACTACACGGCTTCATCTATCCAAAAAATTAATATCTACTTATGTAAAAACCTTTCTTCATGGCCCTTAGCGACAACGTTCCCCTAAGACCTAGCTAAGGGTTGGTGCTTATACTAATTAAGGTAAAAATAAAGTACTTGAAAAAAAAAAAGTATGTGTGTGTTGTAGGTTTTACTCAGGTAATCCTAGTCCCCTCCACTTTATATTAGATTATTATTCTTTCCTGTAGAATGGGCCCTCTCTCTCTCTCTCTCTCTCTCTCTCTCTCTCTCTCTCTCTCTCTCTCTCTCTCTCTCTCTCTCTCTCTGCTGATCTATATTGTGTGGGAGAGAGATAATCCACTCAGATCCCCCTTAATACACACACACACACACACACAGTCCTTACATCAGACGAGAGGGAACTATAAACCTGTCGTGTAAAGTTTTGTGTGTGTGTGTGTGTGTACATGCCCGTGACTCTGTGTGTGTGTGTGTGTGTGTGTGTGTGTGTGTGTGTTCTGTTTCCTTTAATCACAATAATGGACTTCTTCACCTTCACTCTGAGATGCACTGCTGTACACACCCATAGTGACGACGGCTTAATGCTCCATTATAATTATGGTAAGCATCAAAAGTTTACTATTATTAGTATAATAATAATTATTATATTTATTATTATTATTATATTTATCATTACTATTATTATTATTATTATTATTATTATTATTATATTTATTAAATTTATTAAATTTATTACATTTATTATATTTATCATATTTATTATATTTATTATATTTATTATTAATATTAGTAGTAGTAGTAGTAGTAGTAGTAGTAGTAGTAGTAGTAGTAGTAGTAGTAGTAAAAGGTAGTAGTAGTGCTATTATTATGAATTTTGTTGGCACTCACATAATGTCTAATGTTATGATACTAAGCTCATACATATTACACTATATAATATTATTACATTCTCCTTATCCCACCACCAATGCCCCTTGAAAAAAAAAAAAAAAAAAGGAAAGAGGGCATTGACAAGAATGACAAAAAATATTACCTATTTATTTTCTATCCCCCATTGTGTCGTAAGGTTGTAAGGATCCAAACAGTATATTGAGTGGTCGTCCCAGGTGCTATAGATATACATACATATACATAAATATACATACAGCCTGTGGAGGAGTATCATACAACCCACTTAGTCTATACCACGGCAAGGGGGTCAACTCTTCTCCTTGTGGTGGGTTGTCATGTGTGTGTGAATGTGTCTGTCAAAATGAGAGAGAGAGAGAGAGAGAGAGAGAGAGAGAGAGAGAGAGAGAGAGAGAGAGAGAGAGTAAAATGTAATGTCTTTCGGAGTGCAGTGGGAATAAATGTGTATGTGAATCTATGCTCAGTGTGTGTGTAGGTGTGTGTGTGTAGAAGCCCTGTGGTTAAAGTTTAATGACATCTGCCTCATTTCACACACACACACAAATTACCCAGAGACTTACTTTAATGATCATGCAATTTGTACAATCCCCCACCTCCTCCCACACACACACACACACACTCACACATACACACACATCCCTCCACTGTGGCAAACATTAGGGTGGAGGGCGACAAGAGAATGCAAATCATGGTAGTTATGATAATTGTGGAATAATTACCCCTGCTGTTCTCTCCACTCCCAGAAAAAAGTGCAGACAAATGTTGGGGTGAAAAAAATTATGTAATGACCGTAATGGGGGTGGAAGGAAGTTGCACGTGATGTTGTTATTATTAGGGGTTTCAACAAGGGGGGGTATCAAGGGGGTATCGAGGGGGTGTGACTACTCCCTCCTCGTGTATTTTCCATTCAGGGTCACACCATTGGATGTCCAGTTATCCAATAAAGTTCTCATTCATCATCCATTTTGCATGTTTTCACGACGATGATAATAATAGTACTGATGATGATGATAATAATAATAATAATAATAATGTTGATCATATATAATGTTTATTAACAGTGCAAGTTCTGTATATTTATTAACAAAGCGAGTGTATGTATGTACGTGCTGTATGTATGTATGTATGTATGTATGTATGTGAGGGGTGTGGGGATGGGAGTTTGTTTATAACCCTAAGATTGGAAAAACATCTCATCGTAAAGCCAGTAATAGATAGCATGAGCGTGATGCCGAGGTAATAAACTCGAAATGTAAAACAAGTTACCATATTCTGACAGACAGCTGGTGGTGGTGGTGGTGGTGGTGTAACAGCGAGTACTTGGTGGACAAAAGTTCATTCCCTCAGCCAGCCAGGGAGCCAGGGAGCCAGCCAGCCAGCCAGCCAGTCAGACAGCCAGTCAACCAGCCAGCCAGCCAACCAGCCAGCCAGCCAGTCAGACAGCCAGCCAGCCAGGGAGCCAGCCAGCCAGCCAGCCAGTCAGACAGCCAGTCAACCAGCCAGCCAGCCAACCAACCAGCCAGCCAGTCAGACAGCCAGCCAGCCAGGGAGCCAGCCAGCCAGCCAGCCAGTCAGACAGCCAGCCAACCAACCAGCCAGCCAGTCAGACAGCCAGCCAGCCAGGGAGCCAACCAGGGAGCCATAATATGACTGAATTGCCTGTAGTTGGAATGACACAACACACTTCACCCACCATCTATACCTTCTGTTCTTTACTCGTTGGAACCATGACATGCAGATGCTTTAGTAATATCATGCTTGGCTGAGGGAACCAACTTTTGTGTATCATAGAACTTAACATCACCACAGACCACAACAACGACCACTACCACCACCACCATCAAGAAAGGATTACCATAGAAAGAAACTATTACCTCAATACTGCGTTCACCATTACCATACACCATAAAATGTAACCACTTTAAAATTGTCACTGTGTCCTATACTGCAGCTGCCACCTCATTCATTACCTTCATCACTGCCACCACTAAAACTTTCCAGTATATATTTACCATATCTAACTTTTCGCAGATTAGGGGCAGCGTGACAGATTTACGGATTACAGATAAAGTAGAAAAGGTGGGGGAAAGAATGTTAGGTTAGGTTAGGTTAGGTTAGGTTAGGTTAGGTTAGGTTTGGTTTGGTTTGCGTTGGTTTGGTTTGGTTAGGTTTGCGTTGGTTATGTTATGTTATGTTATGTTATGTTAGGTTAGGTTAGGTTAGGTTAGGTTAGGTTAGGTTAGGTTAGGTTAGGTTTGGTTTGGTTTGGTTTGGTTTGGTTTGGTTTGGTTAGGTTTGCGTTGGTTATGTTAGGTTAGGTTAGGTTAGGTTAGGTTAGGTTAGGTTAGGTTAGGTTAGGTTAGGTTAGGTTTGGTTAGGTTAGGTTAGGTTAGGTTATGTTATGTTATGTTATGTTATGTTAGGTCAGAGTTATTATGTTCTGATATTATACAGATTCTTTATTACGTTGAGATATTATGCCCAGAGGATGTAGTGGAAGGAAGAAACATTACCTCTACTTCGATTAACAGTTCATGATAGAGAAATGTCTATTATAATATACATACGTGTACAGTCGGTATTTCATAATTAATACATTGGTGGACGGTCAACCCAGATTCATATGTAAACAAACCCCTTGCCAGCATAATAATTGGACCACACCAACCACCACACCACACCACGCCACACCACACCACCTGCCTGACACTGCCCACCTGTTGTCCACACACACACACACACACACACACACACACAAAAGAGGAGATAAAGATGTACCGAAATATAGTTTTCCAAATAGAGTAATAGATGAATGGAACAAATTACCAAAAGAAGTGGTGTGTGTAAAAAACATGCATAACTTTAAAGAAGAAAAAATATGATAATTGTGTTTTAAAAATAAGGGAAATTACGAGCTTGACTCAATCCTGTAAAGATACAAATAGGTAAGAACAAATAGGTAAGGTAAGAACTCACACACACACACACACACACACACACACACAGAGTTAAATAATGACGCTGTCTCTCGTTCCTCCTCCTACTCTATCAGAAGTCTGTGTTATCGTCACGACAGGTCCATTTATCCTACTGGGACGCCTCATGTTAGTGTAGTATTAAGGGGTAAGTTTGGTGTTGGTAAATCTGGAGCAACTGAATCCTCCAAACTATTCCAAACAACAGAACACCGTTATTTTTGCCCCTCTGGTCCTGTTTCCTAGCATGCTTTGGAGGAATCAAGGCACTCCAATGTACCAAAAGTGAATTGCCTCCTTAACTTCCTCGATTCTTGACACGTTACATTGCCTGGTGGTTGGAGTCTCGTCATTGTTGGTGGCGATTGGTTGTAATTTCTTGTAGCCTTAATATGGGTTAATGGACCAAAATGATTCCTCCTCCTTTTCCTCCTCCTCCTCCTCCTTCATCTTATCTTAAGCAACCTTTTCCTGCTCAAAAATAAATAAATAGATGAATAAATAAATAAATAAACAAATAAATAAATACAAATAATAAATAATTAAATAAACGATAAATACGTAAATAAATAAATATATAAAATCATAAATGAATAGATAGATAAATTGATAAATATATAAAAACATTCATTATCGAAATCGTCCTCCTAAGAAATAGTTCTACTTGGATTTGGGTTTGTTTGGGAAATGGTCATAATGGCACTCAGACAGCCACCCGGACACACACACACACACACACACACACACATAGCCTACAGTTTCCCCAGACACAGTCATGCACGTAATCTACACCTGTTGTCTCCTTCACGCAGACGCAAGCACAGCACATAACCTACACAAGCACATAACCTATACCTTCTCTAGACACAAGCACAGCACATAGCCTACACAAGCACATAACCTATACCTTCTCTAGACACAAGCACAGCACATAGCCTACACAAGCACATAACCTATACCTTCTCTAGACGCAAGCACAGCACATAGCCTACACAAGCACATAACCTATACCTTCTCTAGACACAAGCACAGCACATAGCCTACACAAGCACATAACCTATACCTTCTCTAGACACAAGCACAGCACATAGCCTACACAAGCACATAACCTATACCTTCTCTAGACGCAAGCACAGCACATAGCCTACACAAGCACATAACCTATACCTTCTCTAGACACAAGCACAGCACATAGCCTACACAAGCACATAACCTATACCTTCTCTAGACACAAGCACAGCACATAGCCTACACAAGCACATAACCTATACCTTCTCTAGACGCAAGCACAGCACATAGCCTACACAAGCACATAACCTATACCTTCTCTAGACACAAGCACAGCACATAGCCTACACAAGCACATAACCTATACCTTCTCTAGACACAAGCACAGCACATAGCCTACACAAGCACATAACCTATACCTTCTCTAGACGCAAGCACAGCACATAGCCTACACAAGCACATAACCTATACCTTCTCTAGACACAAGCACAGCACATAGCCTACACAAGCACATAACCTATACCTTCTCTAGACACAAGCACAGCACATAGCCTACACAAGCACATAACCTACACCTTCCGCACACACAAGCACAGCACATAGCCTACACAAGCACATAACCTATACATTCTCTAGACACAAGCACATAACCTACACCTTCCGCACACACAAGCAGAGCCACATTCAAATATCCACCGACACTTTCCTTCCATCGAACAAATAAATCAGTATTATATCAAAATATAATCATACAACACCTTACGTCAACTCAACCCCCTCAATTATTATTATTATGAGATGCTGCAAAATCATACATGTGTTGTTCTTTATTACCAAGATATATATATACTACGATGGAAGGAAAGTGTGGGTGAATATTTGATTGTGGCTGTACATAACCTATACACCTGTCTCCTTCACACAGACACAAGCACATATTATACCTACACTTTCTTCCTTCATGTACTTTTGGTTCGCCTTGGTCGCCGCAACCCGTTCAAGACCACCAACACACATTAACCCATTAACGTAGTGGTGGTCCTGCTTCCCCTAAGGCGTCTTTTCCCGCCCATAAACGCCACATGGCTGTCTCCCGCCCCGCCACATTGCAGCAGGGAAGCAACCAGACGGCGGGGTGGAAGAGGAGGGGACGGGAAAGTGACAGAAAGTTGGGGAAGCAGAAGGGAAGGTGTATAACGAGACAAGGGTGATTGAAGGAGGGGACAGTGGGTACGTAGACAGGAAAGTGACAGAAAGACAGGAAGGAAGAGCTATTAAGAGACAAGGGTGAGGGAAAGAGGGGACAGCGGAAGGTAGACAAGAAAATGATAGAAAGTAGGGGGGTAGTAGGGAAGAAATATTACGAGACAATTAAGTGTGAGGGAGGAAGGGACGGCGGAAGGTAGACAGGAAAGTGATAGAAAGCGGGGAGGCAGGAGGGAGGGAAAAGGAAAGAGACATTGATTAATAGAGGAGGTGAAGAGATATGAGGGGAAGGACGAGGACTGATGAAGGAGGGAGGGAGGGAGGAGGGACGGACGACTTACCAGAGACAGACAGACAGACAGACAGACAGAGAGACAGACACGTATAAGAAATAGCTGCGATTCCACTGAAGGATTGATCTTTTTACTACGTTTCTTCTGGATGATATTGTTTTTTGTTTTGGTGATGAGATGATGTGGGGTGTTAGTTAATGCACTACTTACCTAAATATTTACTTATTCATCTCTATAGTTTTAGTTTTGTATTCGTGTATTTATTAATTTAATATTATGGTGGTGGGTGGGATATTTTGGTGTCAATTTCGATATGTTCATGTTCTTTAGTTCATATTGGCTTTATGTTCTTATGTTTATGTTTGCTTGATGTTGTTTTGTTCATTGTCTTTTGTTCATGTTTGCTTTACTTTCGTTTGTTCATGTTTGCTTGATGTTTTGTTCATTGTCTTTTGTTCATTTTGGCCTGTTCATGTTCTTTTGTTCATGAAGTAGCAGAAAAGTGATGAAGGTAAAGAAAGTATTAAGTACTAGACAGGTACAGCCACAATCAAATAACCACCATCACTTTCCTTCCATCGTGCAAATAAATCGGAATCATATCAAAATATAATCATACAACATCAACACCTTATGCCAACTCGACCCCCTCAATTATTATTATTATGAGGTGCTACAAAATTATACAAGTGTTGTTCTTTATTACCAAGATATTTACCACGATGGAAGGAGAGTGTGGGTGGATGTTTGATTGTGGCTGTACCTATACATATAATATACAGCAGTAGACAGACAGGTGTACCTATATATACAGTAGTTCATTGTACGGTCGAGTAAGTGTGAGGGTGAGTAATGCGGTGCGACACAATGACCGAGTAGTACACACACACACGCACACACACTATACGACTACATACACACACACATACTTTACGACCACATACACACACACACACACATACTATACTAACACACACATACTTTACTTGCACATATACACACACATACACATACTGTACGACTAAATACACACACACACACATACTGTACGACTAAACACACACACACACACATACTGTACGACTAAACACACACACACACACTTTCTTGTGTTCACGCTTTCTTAGTTTCTGTAACTATAAGAACTGTTAAGTATTTATGTATTTATGTATATATGTATGTATGTATGTATGTATGTATGTATTAATATTATTGTTATTATTATTATTATTATCATCAGTCCTAGAATTATTATTATTATTATTATTATTATTAATATGATCATTCACTCTCTCTCTCCCCCCCTCTCTCTCTCTCTCTCTCTCTCTCTTTGTATGAGTGTGTGTTATAGATATAATTATAACACCAGGTTACATTACTGTTTATGTCACATTCACATTGCTTACCATTCCGTTACTAACACTCTACTCACCTACTCACCTACCTCCAATTATGTCTACTTTCCTGTCTGCTTCCTATTTACTTTAACCCATCTGCCCACTTTCGCTTACTTTCTTCACTTATTTTTCCTGCTTTACCCACCTGTCCTTCAATACTTACTTTCCCTGCTTTAAATACTTGTACTACTTTACTTAATATACTAATATAACTTACTTTATTAAATACGTTGTAAGGAGGTAATGTCTGTAAACAAAATAACACGTGACAAGGGAGTAAAGCGGTAAACATAATGACGATACTTTACTATAAAATGTAAATAAAAAACACGTGACAAGGAAGTAATGATGACAGATAACATGAAGGTCAACAAAAAACAGGTGAGAATGGTGTAATGATGATGGACAACACGACAAGAAAACAAAAACACGTGAGAAGCAAGTAGCCTAATGATAACAGACGAAATGAAAGTCAACAAAAACATGAAAAAGGGAGGAAGTAGCCTAATGATAGCAGACGAAATGAAAGTCAGCAAAAACACGTAAGAAGGAAGTAGCCTAATGATAACAGACGAAATGAAAGTCAGCAACAACACGAAAAAGGGAGTAATGATAGCAGACGAAATGAAAGTCAACATAAACACATAGAAGTAGCCTAATGTTAACTGACGAAATGAGAGGCAGCAAAAACACGTGAGAATGAAGTAACCTAATGTTAGCAGACGAAATGAAAGTCAACATAACACGTAGAAGTAGCCTAATGTTAGCTGACGAAATGAGAGGCAGCAAAAACACGTGAGAATGAAGTAGCCTAATGTTAGCAGACGAAATGAAAGTCAATATAAACACGTATAAGGGAGTAATGTTAGCTGACGAAATGAGAGTCGACATAAACACGTATAAAAAGAGAGTAAGTAATGTTAGCAGATGAAATGAGAGAAAACAAAAACACGTGAGAATGAAGTAACCTAATGTTAGCAGACGAAATGAAAGTCAACATAAACACGTAGAAGTAGCCTAATGATAGCTGACGAAATGAAAGACAACAAAAACACGTGAGAAGGAAGTGGCCTAATGCTAGCAGATGAAATGAAAGTCAACAAAACACGTAGAAGGAAGTAGCCTAATGTTAGCTGACGAAATGAGATTCAACAAAAACACGTACTAAGGGAGTAAGCACTATGATTGAAGGTGATAATTTTTTTTGGTACATTGGAGTGCCATGATTCCTCCAAAGTATGCCAGGAAACAAGACCAGAAGAGCAACAATAATAAGTGTTTTGTGGCTTGGAATAGTTTGGAGGATTCGGTTGCTCCAGATTTACCAACACAAAACGTCCCACTTAATTAAGGTGTTGGTATACTTTTGATAGATTGGAGCGCCTTGATACCTCCAAAGTATGCCAGGAAACAGCCCCAGATGAAGAAAAATAATGGTATCCTGCTGTTGCCTGGCATAATTTAGAGGATTCATTCAGCTTCAGTTTTACCACCCAAAACAATGTACTATAATATCAAACCCCCGTAACACAGAGAGGAGGGACAGATGGTGAGGTGTATAACAATGTGCTCACGTCACCTGGCTCTTGTAGTACCGTAATGATGTGACCCCAAACACACCTTAAGGGTCAACTCAAACTCTCTCTCTCTTCTTTTTTACTATACTTTTCCTTACCCTTGTAGGTTTGATAGAATGGCAAACTCAGGCAGTCTCGAAAGGACCAGTAGGTCTGTTGCTGTTTGAATGTCCTTTGTCGGTGAGTCCCTTGCAAACAGCGATCACAGAATAATAAGATGTAACATAAATTGTGACACTAAAATCTGCGAAAATAATCAGTTAGTACCTAACTATAAAAGAGCAAACTTTGACAATATTAGAAAAGAACTAAACGAAATAATCTGGACAGAATTGCTAAATAATGAAGATGTCGATACGATGTGTAATATATTTACAGAAAAACTCCTGTCAATTGAAAAGAAACATGTACCGAGAATAAAGAAACGAAGTAACAATCGCAAATCAGTTTGGATGACAAATGATATTCAGAGAACTATTAATAATAAGAGAAGGGCATATAAAGTATATAAACGTACCGATTCAAGCATAGACTATAACAAATATGTAGATACAAAACGTATGAGTGAAAGACAAATCAGACATGCCAAGCGTAACTATGAGAAAAGTATTGCCCTCGAGTCCAAGACAAATCCCAAGAAATTTTATCAGTACATCAGAAATAATAAAAACGTAAAAGCAAGCATAGGGCCAGTACTAAACAAAAACAATGCCTTAGTTAATGGGAATAAAGATATTGCAACCGTACTAAATGAACATTTTAATTCAGTTTTTACAAAGGAAAATGAAATTAATTTGTTAGAACCTCCAAACTTTTCACAGGTAGCAGATGGTAATAAACTAGAAATTAATTAATTTACAGACGAAGAACTCTTAAAGTATCTAAAAACACAAGATCCTTTTAAAAGTGTAGGATGTGACGAAGTGTCCCCCAGACTATTACGTGAATGTCATAGAGAAGTTGTACAACCTTTAAAAATAATATTTAATAAGTCACTAAGCAAATGGAAGAAAGCCAATGTAACTCCTATATTTAAGAAAAGTAATAAAAGTCACGCCGGAAACTACCGCACAATAAGCTTAACATCTGTTATATCAAAAATATTTGAAAAACATTTGAGAGATAAAATAGTATCACATCTAGATGAGCAGAACTTAATTCTGGACTCTCAACACGGTTTCCTTAACAACAGATCTTGTTTAACAAATTTACTCGAGTTTTTTAACTATATATACATATAAGCTGTAATGCAGACGAAAAAGTGCCAACTGATATTATATATTTAGACTTTCAGAAAGCGTTTGACACAGTACCACACAAGCGACTACTATTAAAGTTAAAAGCACATGGCTTGGGGGAACAGTTGTGCACATGGATTGGAGATTGGCTATCAAACCGCTGGCAGCAAGTCGTAATTAATGGGGAAGCATCAGACTGGCTGGATGTTGTAAGTGGGGTGCCACAGGGATCAGTGTTGGGTCCAACACTATTTTTAATATATATAAACGACTTAGAATGCGGACTTATCTCGAAAATATCCAAATTTGCCTATGATACAAAAATTGGGGGTACTGCAAAAAGCTTCGAAGACTGTGAAGCCATTCAGAGCGACCTAAGTACACTGTCAGAATGGAGCGATAAATGGTTGTTGAAGTTTAATGCGGATAAATGTAAGGTGATGCATGTAGGTAATAACAACCTGAGACATAATTATAGATTACAAGGTAGAAATCTTGCAAAAGTAAAAGAGGAAAAGTATTTAGGTGTCATAATTAGTAGCGATCTAAAGACGAGTGTGCAGTGTTTGGCAGCAAGTAAAAAAGCAAATGTAGTTTTAGGCTTTATTGCTCGGAATTTTAAATATAAGTCACCAGAAGTAATAACACGCTTATATACATCTCTTGTTAGACCACACTTAGAATACTCAGTTCAACTATGGCCCCCTTGTTATATTAAAGATGCTAAAAGGTTGGAAAGCGTACAAAGAAGAGCAACTAAAATGATCCCTGACATTCGTAATTTGACATACGAGGAAAGATTAATAAAGCTCAACATGTTTTCTCTAGAAAAACGTAGAACACGTGGGGACCTCATCGAAACTTTTAAAATCCTTAAAAACTTTGACAAAATTAATTATGAAAATTTATTCCAGCTCTGCCCCCTGTCCGGTACGAGAAATAACGGTTATAAATTAAGAGGACAACGTTTTAACACAGAACAGTGAAAGAACTTTTTCAATATCAGAGTCGTAAACTATTGGAAAAAACTCCCGGCATCTGTAGTAGCAGCAAATACAGTAGAAACATTTAAAAATCGCCTTGATAAATATTTTCAAGAAAATGGGTTTTAATATGTTTTATTGTATTTTTTTTTTTTTTTTCTCATATAGTAGTGAGTACTGTAGATGTTAGAATCAGACTTCAACCACTTTCCCTACATGCCTATAAAATTTCCTTGTGCGTTCTTTATAACAAGAAAGGTGTTATTTTCTATCTGTTTTTGCAACCGGTATATCCGGTGGGAGTGGTGGGTGGGGAGGAGCCTTGTACTTTGCTATCCTTTCCTTCAACACGTAGTCTAGATTAGCATAGTTAAACAGGTAACCTAGTAAAAGGTCACTATGGACCTCCTGTTGCCTGTACTTCCTTTGTATTCCTTTGTATTCCTTTGTCCTCTCTCTCTCCCTCTCTCTCTCTCTCTCTCTCAGATGCGGCCAGTACTTTAAGGATTTTGGTGCCTCTTCGGACGTGCCCCATTCATTCCTTTTCAATAATTTTACTGTCCCTCCTTTCCTTCTGTTTCCTTCGTACTTGCAGTCCCTCCTCTCTATAAATTTCTCCCTCGTCCCACAGGGTCTTTGTGGCCTACTGTATGGTGGTCATTTTATTATTATCATTTTATTATTCAAAATTATATATTATTCTCTGGACGTTACCAGGAGTCGTCCAGACATCTCCCCTACTTTCACCAGCTCATCACCGATTTACTGCTCTGTTTCCATCTATCTCCTTGGTTCCATTCATTGATCACTCCTCTTCTTTCTCCTCCATATTCTTCCTAGGGTGGCATTTTCTGTGGTGATGTGGGCAGTACTTTAAGGTCTTAGGTGCCCCTTCGGATCCCAACCTCATTCTTTTAGATATTCTCCTGTCAACTCCATTTCTTGTAACTTCCTTCGTGCTTGCTGTCCCTCCAATCTGTAACCATCTTCCTTGTGTTAGTTACAGAGTCTGCCAGGAATAATAACGTGGTTTTCTCATTTCATCTTTATTTCAGTTTCTCTTCCATTCCACCACGTCCCTTTCCCCCATTTTAGTGGCCCCATTGCTACACTCCCTAGCTGGCCACCACCCCCTCCCACCACTTCCTCCCTTCCTGAGTGGATAGGGTTGGCGTGGCGGCGGCTGGTGGTTGGATGGGTAGTGTGAGTGTGACAGTGGCGCTGTTTGGTTCCTTAGTCACATCTCCAGTCATCACCTCCAATATGAACTTCCTAGTGAGGTTCCTCTCGGTCTTCTTCGTCGTCGTCGTCGCCGTGGCAAGTACCGAGGTCCTGTTGACGGAGAACCAGAGTTGGGAGGAGCCTGAGGAGCGGAGTGACGGAGTGGGACGCCTGTGGGAACTGTTGGCTTCAAGGACGTCTTGGATTTCCAGAGCCACCTCATACTCCTCTCTCCTCACTCTCAATGTTGCTAACGTCCTCCTGCTGGGGATCATCACCATCGCCTTAGCCTACTACTTCGGAGGTGGCGTCCCTTTAGGCAGGTCGTTGGGAGGAGTGTCCGAATTGCATGTGTCCTCCGTCAGGAAGGCCGTATTGTCTGTGATGCCGGTGGTACAGGAAGCTCTCAAGATCTACCATCGTCTGGAACATTCTCATTAGCCATACGGGTAAGTTTTGTCACCTGGTCACTTGAGGTAAAGTCACGTCCAATATTATTACAACATCTTCCAATGAAACGGCCTTAAGGACCCTGTGATCGTGTATGAAAATTGGATCCTTCTTATTCCTCCTGACTATGCCATGAAAAAAACTCTTTCCCTATAGGTGGTGTTTCGTGGCAATATTTGAAGGCTCACTTATCTTCAATATTCTGACGACATCACACACAGGGTCTCTTAACGAACTACTACTCTTCTCTCTTACTGTAGACGTCAACTTCATACAAGCTTCTGAGTCACAGTTCGGACTAGGCCTTTACTCCCTTAAGGTGGTAATTCATTTTTGATACATTGGAGTGCCTTGATTCCTCCAAAGTATGCTAGGAAACAGGACCAAGTTAACAAAAATAATGGTATTCTATTGCTTGGGATAGTTTGAAGGATTTAGTTGCTCCAGATTTACCAACACATAATTTCCCCCTTAATAGTCCTGCTGAGAAATTTTCCTCTCTCTTCAACCTTATGTAAACGTAATACATTGTGATTAATCTGTTACCGAGGTTGAAGATGGGCAAAGTTGGTCTGTTATTACCACACGAGGCCATCTGATATAGTGTTTCTGAAGGACGTATAAGATTGCCAACACTATTATTTATATTTTACTTGATCAAATTAAATATCATGTTTGGTATTACGCGGCTGTTCCCATCTTTCTTCTCGCCACACCTTACGTCACCCGCCTCACACCAACTAATGTAGTCTTCAGGGAATAAACATTTGTGTACCATAGAACAAACAAAGTCTCTCTGGCCTAGTACAGTCTTATTTTTTCTTCCACTTCACAGACTTCTCATGTGCTATATAATATTGCCCTCATCAACAACCACACCACCACCACCAGGAAGGAAGGGAAGCCACAGGTAGACAACCCACTGATTATATCGGTCACCTGGCCACAAGCCTTGGAAAGAGAGGAGTGGGAGGGGAAGGGGGGGGGGGGAGTAGAGGAAATGGAACAAGGGTGCATGGACGAGTTGGCCCAAGCAAGAGGGGGGAGGAGGGCTATAAAACAGGAAATATTAAGGGCACGAGGGGTGGGAAGGAGGGCTATATAACGGGAAGTACAAAGGGCAAGAGGGGGTGGGGAAGGAGGGCTAGTAAACGGGAAATATTAAGGGAAAGAGAGGGAAGGAGGGCTATATAAGAGGAAGTACAAAGGGTAAGAGGGGTGGGACGGAGGGCTAGTAAACAGGAAATATTAAGGGTAAGAGGAGAAAGGAGATCTAGAGAACAGGAAGTAAACAAAGTGAGACCCATACAAGAATCAAACACGAATTCCTTGATAACGAGAGAGAGAGAGAGAGAGAGAGAGAGAGAGAGAGAGAGAGAGAGAGAGAGAGAGAGAGAGAGAGAGAGAGAGAGAGAGAGAGAGAGAGAGAATGTGTGTGTGTGTGTGTGTGTAAGAGAGACGACTTGACGATTGCACCAAATGTCTCTGTAATCACACGTTGACTCTGTTTATGGAGATTTTTTATTTTTCTATCCACTCGTCACAAAACAGACATACAGTACTTGCCTCTCGTGGTTTAACTCTAGACTGACTTATACTCCACATTTATGTATGACGGATGATAACTATAACATTACCATAAAATATATACACACATACTGCAGCACACACACACACACACACACACACTCCATATAGGCCAAGCAATTACACTGACATAAGCTTGGAACCTGAGTGTACAGTTGCGATTCAAAGTTCTATCTATAATATACTGTATAAAATTATCAGGAGAAGAAAAGTGAGTAATTATTTCAGGTAATCTTATGAACTAATACCACAGAAACTAACAACAACAACAACAACAACAACAACAACAACAACAACAACAACTATATTATTGTTTTGGACAAGTAACAACACCTTATAATATATACATGAGAAGGAAGGAATTTTTATCATTAACTATGTTTGACCATATACTGTTGTTATTATTATTTACAAAGGTCGTCAGTAAAGTGTTGTTGTTGTTGTTGTTGTTGTTCCTTGTTCATTTATATCTGTCAAAACTGATGCATATTCTAACTCATCTATATTATTAATCATTATTTTTGGTATATATATATTATTATCATCTATTTTTTTTTTTTTTTAGCATAATTTGATTTGAGGACGTTTTTATATATATATATTTTTTTTCACTGGAAGGTGTTGCAGAACTACAAGGCGTGACTGTACATAATGTTACAGTACCTCGGCAGTGATGTATTATAGTAAACACACACACACACACACACACACACACACACACACACACACACACACACACACACACACACACACACACACGTGACTGCATGTACATAATGTTACAGTACAGTCACAAGCACTAATAAGTATACAGGTGTGCTTCGAATACCTGCATGGAGACAGTAAATAAATACACAATAAGATCTCCATTGGAATTACTTCGTTGGTGAAATTGAACTGTTCGAAGCATCAACCAAACCTGTATACTTATTAGTGCTCGTGACAGTACACCTCAGCAGTGAAGTTTTATAGTAAAGAAACACACACACACACACACACACACACACGTGACGGTACATAATGTTACTGTACCTCGGTAGTGAAGTATTATAGTAAAAATACACACACACACACACACACACACACACACACACACACACACACACACACACACACACACACACACACACACATACACACACACACACACACACGTGACGGTAATGTGAAGGTTTATTGACCGTGACTAATAAGTGTGAGTAACGTCAGGTTAGTACTGTACTGTCAGCTACTATACCTACCTACTCTTCTATCCTCCCTTCCTTTTTCCCCTTCCTCTCCTCTCCCTCTTTTATTCTCCTCCTCCTTTCTATACCTTCCCTTTTCCCCCATTTCTCTTCTTCTATCCTCCTTTCTACCTTCCCATTTTCCCTCCCCTTCCTTCTCCACTCTCCCCCTCCCTTCTCCCTCTCCCTCCCCCCTCTCTCCATTCTATTCTCCCCCTCCTTTCTTCTCTCCTCCTCCCCTCTCCCATTTCTATTCTCCCCCTCCCTTCTCCCTTCCTTTTACCACCTCCCTCCTCTCCTCTTCACCCCTCTACTATCCTCCCTTCTCTCTCCTCTTCCCTCTCCCCTTTCTATTCTCCCCCTCCCTTCTCCCTTCCTCTTCCCATTCTTCCCCTCTTTACCTCCCCCTCTCCTCTCCTCTTCCCCCCTGTCCCCTTCCACAAGTATAGCAGGAAAAAACCTATATAGTTGTACGTAAGGAAAAACACACACCATTACACGAGAGGGAAACCTAATCTCTCTCTCTCTCTCTCTCTCTCTCTCTCCTCTCTCTCTCTGTGTGTGTCTGTCTCTGTCTCCCTCCACCCCCCCGCTCTCTCTCTCTCTCTCTCTCTCTCTCCTCTCTCTCTCTCTCTCTCTCTCTCTCACCACACACACACAACCCTTTCAGTCCATAAGCTATACAGTATATCCCTCCTGTCCTGTTGTTTCCCTTGGTATACTTGGTGTCCTCCACTCAGTCCTATATATGTATCTCCTCCTCCCTCGTATTATAAAAATACAATGTTTACAAGTCCTTATAGTGAGGCCTGTTTTCATCTTCAGTTTTTAGTTCTATATGATTAGGCTTGTTTTCATCTATAGTTCTATATATAATTAGGCCTGTTTTCATCTATAGTTCTATCTATAATAGGCCTGTTTTGATCATTAGTTCTATCTATAATTAGGCCTGGTTTTGATTATTAGTTCTATCTATAATTAGGCCTGTTTTCATCTATAGTTCTATCTATAATTAGGCCTGTTTTGATCATCAGTTCTATCTTGTATTTTTGTATTTCTCCTCCAACCCACTCGTGCCTTTCCTTCCCTCCCTACCTACCACCACCTCCTCCTCCTGACCCCTTTACTACAGGGCAACTCAGCTACTGTCCGCCAGATGTCTCACCATAAACTACATGCAAGCGAGAAAGCATTACGTATCTTCTTTACCAACGGGGTCCTATTATGTCAAGCCTTGTCACGTTAAGGGGGTGCGGAAGTAGGGGGACAGGCTTAGGGGTGGGGGGGAGTAGGGGACAAGCTTGGGGGGGGGATGGGAGTAGGGGGACAAGCTTGGGGGGGGGGGGAGTAGGGGGACAGGCTTGGGGGGGAGGGGAGTAGGGGGACAGGCTTGGGGGGGGGGAGGGGGAGTGGGGGGGACAGGCTTGGGGGTGGGGGGGTGGGAGTAGGGGACAGGCCTGGGGGGGGGGTGAGAATAGGGGGACAGGCTTGGGGGGGGAGTGGGAGTAGGGGGACAGGCTTGGGGGGGGGGGTGAGAATAGGGGGACAGGCTTAGGGTGGGTAGAAAGCCTACATGTCCCCTATTCCCGCAACCCCTAACCCCCCTCCAAAGCCTGTCCCCCTACTCCCGCACCCCCCACAAAACCCCCCTGACCCCCCCAAAACCCCTTAAGGTGGTAATTCTTTTTTTGGTACATTGGAGTGCCTTGATTCCTCCAAAGTATGCATATAGGAAACAACAGGACCAGAAGAGCAAAAATAATGTGTTCTGTTGCTTGGAATAGTTTAGAGGATTCGGTTATACTCTAGATTTACCAACACAAAACTTCCTCCTTATATTAATTAACCTGTCTGCTTCCCTCGCCTCAACGGGAAGAGTTTTACCAGAGAAGATATGATGTATATACTCACCAACTTTGCTATATTATAATTATGCTTTTAGTGTTGGTAAATACGGAGTTACTCTTTCTCCAAACTAATTCAAGGAACATTCAGGCTATTTTAATTTAGTTGATTTCTCGGTTTCTTCGTGTAGTTTGGAGGAATCGGTAGCCCACACTGTATCAATAAATTTTATACTATTTAACTTAAACTGTACTTTCGTTTTTGATGAAGGTGGAGACTAAAGAAAAAAAAATCCAACTTTTGTATCTCCCACTGTGGAATAAAAAAAAAAAAAAAAAGGTAAGAAATATCCAAACTCATGACCAAATTCGTTCGAGATGCCTAGACATAATAATAATAATAATAATAATAATAATAATAAAAATAATAATAATGATAATAATAATAATAATAATAAATAATAATAATAATAATAATAATAATAATAATAATAATAATAATAATAATAATAATGATAATGATAATGATAATAATAATAATAATAATAATAATAATAATGATAATAATAATACTAATAATAATAATAGATTTTGAAGAAGCATAATAAGTCGTAAGATGGATGAGAGTACAGATGGTTAGGTTAGGTTAGGTTAGGTTAGGTTAGGTTAAGGATCTGTTTCCTGTCACAGAGTGGAGATATCAATATAAATAGCCTTCCAATTTACCGTCACAAGTTTTATCTCCTCTTAAGGACCCTGTGATTTTGATTGTATGTAAAATGGAGGCTTCTAATTCCACCTGACCATGACACGAAACAAACTCAAGTGCATATAGGTGCATGGTGTTTCGTGGCAATATTTGAAGGACTTATCTACCTCCAATTTTCTGACTACATCTGACAGGGTCCCTAAACCTACAATTGCTTCCTCTCATTCTTTCTATAATTGCCAGCCATCATGTATTTTCTTATATATTAACTTTGGAATATATACTAACTTTAGAATAGATTAGAATATTAATTGTATAACTACTTGTAGGTTCATAAGAGTGTCCATAAATATTCCAGGCTTGTGTTATTTGATTCGTGACTCACACACATACACACAAAAGTGAATACAATACCCTCTCCTAATTTATCCAATCGTTATGGAAATGTACTTTAATGGAACACACACACAAAGAGAGAGAGAGAGAGAGAGAGAGAGAGAGAGAGAGAGAGAGAGAGAGGCGAATACAACACCCCCTTTCTTGATGTGATGAAGAAAAGTGAATTTAAGTGAATCTTTTATAAACCATAATAATATTACAGAGAACTATAGATTTTTATTATATTATCGTTTCGCATCATATTTTTTTTTTCGGGTTGGGAAGTGTTGCAGAATTACTGAGCGTGACTGTACACTATGTGATTACCTACGATATTAAAACTGGGGCATAGTGGGTAGAAGTTGTGATGATGGTGGTGGTGGTGGTGGTGGTGTGGTAGTGGTGGTGGTGTGGTGGTGATGGTAGTGGTGGTGGTGGTGGTGGTGGTGATGTGGTTTAGCCGGACATGTAAGGAGGATTTTTCTGTGTTCTGAAGGCGTGAAGGGAGGCTCATTACTCTGACACACACACACACACACACACACACACACACACACATTACATTGTCACTCCACTCTCAACTTAACACACACACACACACACACATTACATTGTCACTCATCTACTCCTCTACATACACACACCATACACACACATACATAACATTATTTCTCTTCTGTCATCAACTTCTCAAAACACACACACACCACTCACACACACACACACATT
>JAWQEG010004682.1:10000-52500 GCA_033782935.1 Petrolisthes cinctipes | reverse complement strand
AATTGGTTTTCAGAAGACTTGCTGCCATTCACCTATATAGTATTTTATTTTTCATTTATTTATTTATCGGGAATATACCGTGAAATTTATGTGAAACAATATCTTCCTTTTTTTCTATTTCTCAGATGACTCGCTTCCATTCACCTATATACAGTATTTTATCTTATATTTTTTGTATCGTGACTGTAAGCTACTGTGAAATAAGAATGAGTAAAGAAGTGATGACGGTGGTACTCCTTGGAACGGATACTAAGACACACACACACACGCTCATAAATCTTACGGTAGAGTTCATTCATGGTGTTATAACTTACACTAGGTCAAACAGGAAGGGCTGCTTTGCTTTTATATGCCTTTCTCTCTCTCTCTCTCTCTCTCTCTCTCTCTCTCTCTCTCTCTCTCTCTCTCTCTCTCTGTGTGTGTGTGTAGTAGGAAAGAACAGATGTAAACCGCTTTTATCTCATTGCATTTCAACCAGTGAGAGAGAGAGAGAGAGAGAGAGAGAGAGAGAGAGAGAGAGAGAGAGAGATATTAGTTTAGCCTACATACTATTGCTTCCCCTCCCTCACCATTGTATTGTTCTCTCATTTTTACGTTTCCCCTTCCCTTCCCTGTCTCGCCTCTTTCCCCGTTGGATATATCATTCTTTTATATTTCTCCCTCCTTTGGTTCCATCCCTACATGGCATCTATCTATTTAATTTTTCAAGTTCTTTATCTATCTGTAGTACAAGTCTCAACACTCAGGGTAACGTGGATGTTGATGTTAGGGAAATTATGTTATGAGAAAAATATAAATGTAATATAGGACAGCAATGGTATTAAATGCATGTTAGAGAAACTACCCAGTTAATTCTTAGTTTTCTTAAAAGCTTAAACCAAAAGAAAACTGATATTTTTATAGGTAACTAATAAAAACAAGAATCGAGGTGTTTACTCGTATCATACAAAAGTTACATTCTCTCTCTCTCTCTCTCTCTCTCTCTCTCTCTCTCTCTCTCTCTCTCTCTCTCTCTCTCTCTCTCTCTCTCTCTCTCTCTCTCTCTCTCTCTCTCTCTGATGCTACCACCCTAAAACCTCTTCATGGATGGAGTGTTGATATGAACCATTATGAACAAAAACATGTAGACACACTTATACAGCCTTCCTATGGTACATTGTCTTGTTCCTTTACTATAACTTATATTAACAATCTTACTCCAATTCTACTCTAGTGTGAATCCGAGGAAATATTATTAATTACAACTTTCCCTCAGCTGTAAACATTTTATGTTGTCCCAAATGAATGAGAGATCTCTGGTGAATTAATTATGAAATGTCCCCAATATGTTGCATGCAGCTATAGGGTTTAGAGAAGCAGAACCAACAAAGCAGAGTGTAGAATATAGCAGAGTTATACTGTATATACAAATAAGGATATAATATAATTTTAAACACACTTCTTTTTCTTCCAGGTAGGATCATTATATCAGAGCTGAGGGACGGGACCAATCTATATCCCTTCCTCGCCCTCCGACAACCTCCATCAACAACTACAACCACCTGATATCACCATAAGCAGTTCGACGTACCCTGACCACTCCTGCCCTGCCCTTCCTTTCTTGACCACCACGAAAACCACAATCATATGCAGTTCGACGTACCCTGACCACTCCTGCCCTGCCTTTCCTTCCTTCACCACCACCACCACCACCACAATCATATGCAGTTCGATATACGTACCGTGACCACTCCTGCCCTGGCCATACTTGTATTAACATCCGCTGCCCTTCCCTGTTTCCTCCGCCACCAGCACCATCTCATTTCGGCCCTGTCCTGTCCTGCTCTGCCTTACCCTGCCTCCGCCATCATCATAACCATATCTCACTACGGCCCATCTGTCCTGTCCTTCCCTGCCTTACTTCGACTCTGTGGTCTCACTTTATCACCACCATAACTACCCTATAACCACTTCCTCATTCCTCGCCATCCCAATGAAAGTATTAGAGTAACTTTTCTAGGGTATACAGTACATTTTAAAGAATTGCCAGGTAGAGTTATCATTGGATACCCTGAAAGCTTGTGGACGAGTGGATGAAGAGAATATACGCCTACAGTTCATTATTGATTCAGAACGAAAGATAGACTTAGTTTGGTACACTCCTACACGGCTAGGCTTGTTTCAACTACGTCTGAATACAATATGTAAACCCTTCCTCTAATTATAAGCAGTAGGGTTATCGTGTTGAAGCGGTATTTAGAATATTGAAGTGTAGTCTACTCGTATATCGTTAGTGAATGTAAATGTAATTGTCACATTCTTATACAGAAAACAAGTGAGTAATACATCTGCTGGTGTTCTTACCTGATACTACTTAAATCTTGTGTCTCAACAGTCAGGATGTGAAATAGATATAGTTTGTATAGTATTGTAATGTACTTATAGTAAATTGATTTGTTAATTTAGTTATTTTACTACCAAGGATTAATATTAACAGTGTCTTCTACCAGGTGCATGTAGCCTACAATATGTGAACGTGTTGGTGTTTATGTAAACTTATATGAGCAGATGACTCAAGGCCACCTTGTCCAACAACATGCTGGTGTTGTATCTGGTAACATTATGAATATTGATAAATCATTATTGGGTTTGTTTCCCCCGAGCAGACGACTGAATTTCGGTCCAGTTCACAGCTACCATTATTACCAGATACAACACTAACATGTTGGTGGATGAGGTGGCCTCGAGTCATTTGCTGGTAACTGTAAATGTACTGTATGTGCACATAGCAAATCTGAGAAGGCTGTACTCGTGTACAATTGTGTACGATAATGAGAATGAAATTTCCTGCGTACAGGTACAGTACGTGTTAGTATGTTCAAAGACATTATGACTACAAAGACATAAACCGTAAATTTAGAGAGAAGACACAATTCCAGTTCCACATTGTATTTTACTAACCAGTGTAGAACATAAGGATAAACGTTTATGAACCAACTTAATAATACTATAACAACAACCTTGTAGATCAACAGAGTAGCCTAACCTACTTTATTGTGGTAATATTCTTGGGAAGATGATTAGGCTACCAAAGTATCAATTTCCTCTTCAGAAAAAGTGTCCAACTAATATTTCCATGTATTGTTTGAGATAATGTGTACAGAACTACCACCATCACTACTACTACTACCACTACCACTACTGCCACTAGTATGTACCCCAACCCTGCCCTCAACCACCACCACTAGTACCTCAACCACCACCACCACTACCTCCAGTCATAGCCCTGCCTCAACCACCACCACCACAACAACAACAACCACCACCACCACCACCAGTACCATATCCCTGCCTCAACCACCACCACAACAACCACCACCAATAGTAGCCCAACCCTGCCTCAACCACCACCACAACCACCACCAGTACCACAGCCACCACTAACACCACCACCACCACCACCACCACTGGTACCCCAACCCTGCCTCAACCATCACTAGATCTACCTTCGTCACACATCATATTAAAGTCTAATTGTACAGTACAATGTATTATATTCTATGTTGCTATATTGCGATATATAATATAATAATAATAATGCACCTTTCCTTATGTCAGCTAAACGAAATATTCTTACTATTCGGTATCATGACTTATTATATTTATTTTGTAGTTAATAGTAGAATTAAATATTTTCTCAACAGGTGGTTAAGGGACCCTGTGATGTATTCTAAAAGTTGGAGAAAAATTAGTCCTTCAAATATTTCCACGAAACACCACCTATATGGAAGGAGCTTGTTTGGTGGCATGGTCAGGAGGAATCAGCAGAAGTCTCCAATTTTATACACGATCACAGGGTCCTTAACAGCAGAAAATTCCCTTCCCTATGAATAGTGTCTGTGTGCATATAATCTCGGAGATCCATGATTCTTACGTATTTCTTAGGGGTCTTATACATGTTCTTGTATTTATTATACTGATCGATATTTGTGTTATTTTAATGATGATTTAAAAGAAGAGAGTGTTGATTACAAGGGGACTATACAATTATATTATTTGTGATATAAAAAGATCTTTTCTTTAATCCTATGAGCGTTGAATATGTGGGAGCACACACACACGTCACGTCTTGCGAACTGCCACCACCAGAGAGTTGCAGAAAGTAGGACGTAAGGAATAGTCTCTATCACTGTCATTGTAATATTACCACGAGTCCAATTCTCCCATTCATACGGTGTTGTTCTTTATCCACTCGGCGGTAAAATTGTTATCTGTCCATGGAGGGTAGATACGTGTGAGAGTGTAACAGCTGGTAATGAGAGTAAAGCCTAACGGGGGAGATAAGGAGAACAACATTCACATTTTAGGGCTGCTCGGCCAGACAGCTTGA
Source organism: Petrolisthes cinctipes (assembly GCA_033782935.1). Lineage (NCBI taxonomy): Eukaryota > Metazoa > Arthropoda > Malacostraca > Decapoda > Porcellanidae > Petrolisthes > Petrolisthes cinctipes. The sequence goes on along the minus strand of JAWQEG010004682.1, from coordinate 48,131 downwards.
GGAACTTCAACAACAACATACCCATTTTTTAGTGGTAAAAATTATATAGTAAGATATTTAGACACATACAGGGTGATTCAGAATTCTATGCATTACGGTAATTTGAATGATGACCTGCTTGGATAGGTTAACTCTAAGCAAAAATATGTCTATGATGAAATGTCGAATTATACATAGTTTAGCTGTTACAATACATTTATGATACTGTATTAAGGAAGGCGAAAAGTGAAGGGAAACTCACCTAGATTTTGTACAACTTTATTCATTAATCACTACAGTGTACAGTCATGAGCACTAATAAGTATACAGGTTTGGTTGAAGCTTCGAACAGTCCAATTTCACCAACGAAGTAATTCCAATGGAGATTTTATTGTGCATTTATTTACTGTCTCCATGCAGGTATTCGAAGCACACCTGTATATTTATTAGTGCTCGTGACTGTACTTATTTTTGTTACAATCGAAAGAATATGTTCAAAGTGGTGTTTGTTCATCTGCAACACACTCTATTCCTGTACTACAAACATCTGAAACATATCCTTAGAAATCTAAGTGGGTTTCCCTTCACTTTCTGCCTTCCTTAATACAGTATCATAAAAGTATTGTAACAGCTAAACTATGTATAATTCGACATTTCATCATAGAGACAGTTTTGCTTAGAATTATCCAAGCAGGTCATTATTCAATCATACAGGTCATCATACAGTACACTTTTGATACACTGGACTTCCTTGATTCCTCCAAAGTTTGTCAGGAAACAGGACCAGATTAAGAAAAATAATGGTAGCCTGTTGCTTCGAATAGATTGGATGAATCAGTTACTCCAGATTTACCAACACTGCACTACCCCTTTAAGCTTAGAATTCTCCAAGCAGGTCATCTTTCAATTTAATACATGGAATGCTAAATCCCCCTGTATATCACTCCTTGCATTATTTCATAGTGAATTAAACTGAAGAGGGTGAAAGAACACTCTGCTTGGCCTGAAAGATCCTGTACCACGTGGTTGATCTTGATTGATTGATATTAGGCGCCGCAACAGCGAGGTCATATAGCGCCAGAAAACGGGGATAGAGAGGTGAGACAGTTAGCAGGAAGGAAATAGAAAGAAAAGAGGGACAGTTGAAAAACTAAAAGCTAGTGGCTGGAGCCGAAGGAGCGCCCAAACCCTTAAAGTATTGCCCACATCACTACTGCAGGCAATACCCACCTACGGAGTGTGACTGGCTGAGGGAATAAACTTTTGTGTACCATATATAGTACTTTTCACTTTACCACATGCAGGCAATGCCACCCCTACATACCACCTTTAAGTAATATCACCCCTAAGGGCCCTAAATAAACCCTAAACAATAACCATTTGAGTTGGGGACTGACTTTCTCTGTGGCGAAATAAAATTACTGTCCTAATTATCCTGAGTAATAACTTTATAATACTCCACTTCACCACAGATAATACCACCCATAAACAATACCACCCGTAAATAATAACCAGTTGAGTTGGGGACTGCATGTCTTTCTCTGTAGCGAAATAAAATTACTGTCCTAATTATCCTGAGTAAAACAATAAATTTACGATCCTTTTAAGTCCCGCTCCAAATGAATGAAAAAAGTGCATGAGCCATTGGAGTGAATCTTACGAACCGAATACAGAGTCCAATGGGTATATTATATCGTGTCTCATCACTTTTCTTTGCTTGTAGTTTCATTTAATTAAAGGCGTTGCAGGGCTTTTGGGAGAGTGTAATAAATCACCTTGCAAAATTGGTGTCTTAATTAACTGTATGAAAATATGAACACACAATACTCACAATCACACACCATTCCACACACACACACACACACACACACATACTCATACATACATACATACAGTACTTCTCCTCATGCACGTTCTTACACCCACACGTGATTATGCTCATCACATATACAGGTATACACTTAATCGCCTTAGTAATTAATGATAGTTACGAAGTCAATAGGCGTTTAATTAATGGGATAGATAGTACAGTGTAGGTAAATCTGGAGCCACAATTGATTCTCCCAACTATTCCAAGCAACAGTTTTGATCATCTGGTCCCGTTTTTTGGCATACTTTGGAGGAATTAATACGCTCTAATGTACAGTACCAAAGTATATAATTATTTCCCCCTTCAGCCCCAGTAACGAACGAAAGTAAGAAATATTAACGTTCTGCGACCACCAAGTCTCCTCACAGTGTAATATTCGAGGTGGAGAATTTGGTATCCTAGAACAGCAGCTGCCCAAAAATGAGAGTTTGCATGACTTTTTCCAGAACCTTAAAAATAGAATGATGAGAGAGGACCCACCCACCCACTCACCCACCTTGCTCTGCGTGTGGTGTAGGGGAGTTTAAGCAGCAGCAGCAGGAGGGAGAACTGTAATTATAAGAGCCGTGAGAACATCCCATGTGCTGACTGCTACCTACGATAAACATATGACGTCACGCCACCATCACATCCAACACGCGAAAGGATAGTTTATCACAGTTACAGTGAAGGTCACAAGTTTTTCAGTTGGTTTATATTTATAACCTTGCTGTGAGGTGCATTGTTTTTACCCATTTCCGCACTGGTGACGTACCGTACTGTACATACATTCAAGGACTAAAGTCGTGTTTTTTTTTTCCTATCAGAGGTCACTGTAATCACACAGCTTGTTTCTGGAGTTCTTGTTTACTTGTCACAAAGCAAACATATAGCCGCCTCCACTGCCGTGAGGGTCACTGCTGTATTAAAATGCTCCCTTTCCCAGGCGTGAATCACAAACTTTGTTCAGAGACACATATCTGAAGCACTCACTAGTATGAGAGAGATGGGAATAGGGGTTGGCAGGCTTGTATGCTGAGCGAAACGATTGACAATGAAATAGTAATCTGTATAAATGGCCCTCACAGCAGTGGAGCCGGCTGTACATGTACAGTACAGTCGTGGTAAAAAATAATCATCCATATAAGGGTGACTCACGTAAGAGTTTGAAAGTTTCCCTCTATTCGTTAGCTGATAAACTTTCCAATGAATAGGCTAAGTACTGTACCTTCTTTTAATTTACTACAAGCAATTACGCACTATATAAAACAATAACATCATATGTAAACGAGAAAACATTGGACAGCAAATTGTTTGACATATCCATATGTGGATGATTATTATTGACCACGTGGCTCTCGTGGGAACTCTATAGAAGGGCTTATGTTCCAGTCATGTATGGATGATGAAAACTATACACAAATTGCACCACAAGTTAAAACATTTATACTGACCTCGGGTAATAACAGCAGACATGTCATATGAACTGTAGGCTCGTCTTGGAGTGTAGCCAAAAGTATGAGTATGTTATAGGCTATTATTATGAAGTATGTATGTTGCATTTGCGTGTTTCATTTCCCTGTTGCATTAAGGTTATAATATACTGGGGATGAATTTTAAAGTGTATGTTGGTGTTCTGTCGTATCATTTGGTGGGAGTACACTCATTATGACTCATATGCCATACCTATATTTCCGATGCACGCCACAACACAAGTCCACAACCCCTAATCATGGGAAAGGGATGGTCAGTGTTGTATAGGCTTCATCGAACATTGCCTCCCTAACCCTCCTATCTCGCTAAAAATATACAACTATGGCAAAAACTGAAGGACGGATCGATTATCCTAATTAATTAAGGGGAAAATCTCCTTCTGGTGGTAAACTGAACTGATATTGATTCTTACGAACTATGCCACGAAATTAGCTCATTAACATAAAGGCCATCTATTTCCAGGCTTAGTTTGGAAGAATCAATAAGCCTCAAATTTACCAACAAGAGATATACCTCTTAAATTTAAAGGTGCGGGGATGAGAATAACAAGCACAGGTATAGATAGCCCACCATTGTCTTATTAGCCATTAACAGGTACCGTAGTTGAAGCAGTGCCATCTGTTGAGTCAAACGAGAAGCGGCACTCAGTTTGTTTTGGTTGTGGTGGCTGGCTGGTGTCTCGGGCATTATGTGTTGCCAATCGATTTCTCGGTGCCTTATCGACCATTGACGTTAGAATATACTGGCAGCTACTCTTATATCTTCTAAATGGTAAGTGTACAGAGTGTGTGTGTGTTGTGAGGGAGGTGGTGACACGAGACAAAACAACATTGCAGTCTTCAATGTCAGGCAAGGCATTTGTTGACTTACTTTACTTCACACAGGGCTTCAATATTTTGCATTTTTTTCAGCTTGAGCTTGACTCGCGGCCTTCACTAATGATAAATGTAATGTGTTAGGAGAGAGGTTACCCATAAGCAGATGCCTATGTAATTTATGGTATTATTTTACGAGTGGATGTACCTAACTTCGGAAAGTCTATAGAACAATTAAATATTTCAAATGGAGAGCTTTCGGTATTTATTGAAAAAATTACCGTTTTGTAGCAGTGTTGCCAGATCCGGCTAGGTCCCAGTATTTTGCCCCGGTCATTTCTAGTACTTTACCACGGTTATTTCCCGGTAGTTTGCCCAGGTTAGGTCCCAGTAGTCTGCTGTGGTCTAGGTTAGGTAAGGTCAGGCTAATTTCAAAATGCCCCATTTGAATATCTTGGAAATGGGGCATTTGCGGAGGAAATGCCATAGATGAAAATAGTCTTAGAATTGTCTAAGTAAGTGGGTAATGAAGGTAGCAAAATCGTACGCAATAACGGTAATTCTTTCAATATTTACCGAGCTTTCTTTAATCATGAAACGTATCTTCTTAGTTTGGTAAAGATGACCGCTTCGTATATCACTAGTTTGGGATCAGAAAACTCCCTGATTTTAGTACCATTTTAATTGAGGGATTTAATTAATGGAGGAAGTAATGGCCTAATGATTCCTCCAAATTATGCTACGAAACAGATCCCATATTGGTATCACTGGGGTCATATGTTTCCTGGCATAGCCTAGTTTGGAGGAATCAGTAGCCTTCCAATTTTCCAACGAGATTCTTACATAAAATGTTAGTGGAATGCCACGAGTCTCTCCCACACCCACCACCAGGTCATTAGAATTCACCGCACTGTGGGCCGCATGCAAGAACATTCATGGTGTTGACGATGGTGTGGTACTAGTACAATTACTCTATTGTTTGTATCGGTATCATCGTATCGGTACCGTACCATCGCCAACATTGCGGATATTCTTGCATACGGCCCTATAAACTGTAGGTCCGTAGATCGGAGGTGGTACATTCATAGATATTGGCCCTCATTATATTTATTTTTTTCAGGTAATTATTATGCTGTAGACTTAGACAGATATCACCTTTTTTATATTTGTGATTCAACAAGTTCAGTTAGGCTAATTGCCAGATTGGGATTTATTGTGCTCTTGCTTTCACTATTTGTCATCATTCCATGAATACTTCACCCCCACACAGTTGCTGTCCCTGTACAGGGGTCTCATCCGCCCCTGTATGGAGTATGGCTCTCATGTGTGGGGTGGCTCAACCTTCGCAACACTCCTGGACAAGGTGGAATCAAAGGCTTTTCGTCTCAACTCTCCTCTTCTTGCTGATTCACTACAACCTCTCTCTTCGCTGCAATGTTGCATTACTTTCTCTCTTCTATCGCTATTGCACTGGACATTACTCTTCTGAACTCTCTCATTGTATGCTTCCACCCCTCAGGGGAGTATGCTTCCACCCCTCAGGGGAACATGCAACACTCTTCAAGCCTCTCGTTCTTACCCTTTTTCTGTCTAACTCCCATAGCAAGAGTTAACCGGTACTCTCTATCATTCATATACACAACTGGTCAACTCTGGAACATTCTACCTTCATCAATCTTTCCACCTTACTACGACTTATGTTCCTTCAAACGCAATGTGTCTAGGCATCTCGAATGAAATTGGACATAGAAAAATCGACCACTCTCGCACTGTACTACGAAGGTGGGGACGACGAGCGGGCTCACAGACTTTAGTCCTCATCTTTCTAGATAAAGGGAAAAAAAAATATATATATATATTTTATAGTACGTACCTGTACTATAACTTTCCCATTTATAATTTCCCTCAAACATGCTATAATGTATTACAGGAAATTCAATAAGGCATATTGATATACAGTTGTTCCTCTGTTCACATGCTTTTTGGCAATATGTTTCTTGTCTAATGCCGTAGTGTTTTGCAGTAGAATTACAGTACAGTACTCATCAGCGCGGTTTAACCTTATGATTTTTCCTAGTGTAGTTACAAACCCTCATTTTTAATTTGCTGGGTGTTACAGAGCCACGGCAACTCTTCTACTGACGTCAGGGTTCTTGTCAGCGACAGTTAACTATTTTCTTTCTCCCAGCCACCTAACCAATCAGGGCTCCTATCTCTCCCTCTTTTCCTCTCCCAAACTTCGTGAAGCCAGCCCTTCTTGTGCCATGGTAAAGTTCTGATTTTGCTGTATAATGTTGTTGTATTATGGTATATGATATATTGTATATACAATATTTACCAAGGAATATTAATGAAATGCAAGTGATAATATTAGGGGTACCGAAAATTTTGTACACTAATGAACCACAAGGGGTCAGACGTGAATTTTGAGCCGAGGTGCAGTGGAAAATGGAGATTATTCTGTAAACACAGTCTTGGTACAGTATTTCTTTAATGTGGTAGAATCATTAAAGCATAGGCTATTTGGACGATTGACTTTTAAGTTATCTCATGGCTTGTTCTCAAGTCTATTATGCATACCTAGTAATTGTTTCACAGATTATTCTAAGTTCCTGTCCTCCTGTCAAATTAGGCTAGTCTTTTTGATAACAGCAAACCACCTAGAGGCACATTTTTAGATTAGATTTAGATTTTTTTTATTCTGGGCTTGGTACTTGTCTCATTGTAATGATAATGCAGTACTGTAATGTTATTTACAGATTATTACTCTGGTCAGGGTGTTACAGTACAGTATTCACACTTACTATATTTCACTTCATTTGTACCATTGTACGGTAATGCACTAATATGCCCACTGAGGACCTACCTGGAATACTGAAATGTGCTTTTAATCCTGAAAAAAAAAATGCACTTATCCCTTTCAAAATAACATGAACTTAGATACATGTTTCACTTATATTCCATTGTTTATAAGTTGCAGACAAGTACTAGTTGTAAATAATTTTGTGTAATACGTCTTGGATTGCATTAGATTTACAGAAGAAGCAAACCAATTTAATGAGGGAGATTGTATATTTTTGCCAGGTTAAATATTTTTTAGTATATTATGGTATCCATAAAGTTAGGCTTTGGTTTATTGTTGAGTGAAACAGGATGTAAAATAACTCCTTATTGATTAAGAAAGTGTAAAAAAGTGACAGGATGCAGTCAATGGTTGATGCTTTGGTATAAATTCAAACTATTTGGATCTCTGTGCCAATAGCAGGTGGACATTAAAAAATTTTCTGTACCAGATAAGCATGAAAAACAATGCTGTTATACTGTAGAACTATAGTAATACAGTACAGTACAGGTCGTGCATGCAGCTGAGTGTTGTTCTTGAGTGTTTGGATGGATTAGTGAGTTATTTGAGTATGGATATGTTTCTGGAGACCGGTTTGGGGTGGGCAAGGTGTAAAAGATTATAGTATTTGTGTATGGTATTGTGTACTGGGTGTTGTTTTGATGTTCCTTGGCATGTGTGGGTGTTTTGCCATGTAGTGTAGTGGGTGGTGTGGGTTTGTGGAGGCTGCAGCAAGTGTTTGTGTGCCTCTCATGTCAAGGTGGTCCTTGATCTTGAGGATTTTGGTTTCATGGTGTACTGTAGGTGGTCTGTAGGTGTGGTAGCTGTGCAGCCTGTGATTATCTTTAGTGCTTTATTTTGTATGGTCTGAAGGGTGTTGAAGTGAGTCTCAGTGAGCTGTATTAAGGCCCAGCTAAGGTTACAGGTCTGCTAGGTGTGATGAGTTACTTGACATAAAGTGTAATATGAAGTAAATATTGAGATGCCATGAGAGTTAGGAAGAGAGACATGACACTGAGCTGATGAGAAGAGAGTACAGTACAGTATTATGATTGGATAATTTGGTGAGTTAACGATGAAGAGTTCCTGTACATGATGTGGTAATTTATACAATATTATAAGAGATGATGATAATTTGATACAGTAGCCTATGTGACACGATGATGCAGTGACATGACACTAAAGATAATAAGTACCGTAACACATTTAGGACATGATGAGTTGCACCGAACAGTGTTATGTAGTGACATTATACTGTAGATAAGTTGCAGGATAATGGCACAATGATTTACACTAAACAACATTATGGAGGGACATGACACTCAAACTAAAGTATCAAGTCATTATGTCTTATGAGTTGACAGGTGGTTTGTGGTGGGGTGCAGCTTGCAGTATGTATATGACTTCACTGTTGTTGGTGTGGGGCTTCTTGTTCAGGCAGGGATTGTGATTAGGAGTTACATCACTTACCGGTACTCTGTAGACACACTATTCTATAACTGCATTCTTTTCTTTAATTTCCTTATTGGTTGCTGTCCCTCCTCTGTGTATCTTCTTCCTTGCGTTACAGGGTCTCAGGCCTAGTTGTGCCTTCTTACTTGCTCTTCAATTCTGTTTTTGTGTAGCCTAATCAAAAACTTTAAACATTTTCAAACTGGAATCATTGCCATTCATTGAGGAATCGATCTAATGAATGATCTTCCTACTTAGTGTTGCATCCAAAAAGTACTGTATAATTTATAATTTGTATGCAGTGAAATGAAGAAAATATTGGAGTTGTGAGAGTGTGAATCATTGAAGGGAATTTATAATAAATAACATAACATAAAATGAGAGTTAAGCGAGCCAGCCACAATGGGATGAGAACAAACAGCGGGGAAAATTGTAATAATGATACAATATAATGAATGATATGCGAGTAAAGGAAGGGGCGGAGGGGTGCCAGATTCCCCAGGTCAGACGTCATGCTGGTGGGTGGGTGGATGGGTGAATTATATCAAGGCCTTCGATCGGTTGACTCAGTACATCAGCCTGACTACATGGTCAATCTGTTGTCTGTGTAATTAAATATAAGTCTTGTTATCTTCTCAGTGTTGGTGTAGTGTAAATGATGCTCTTTCTCTCTCTCTCTCTCTCTCTCTGGTAGTGTAAATGATTCTCTCTCTCTCTATCTCTCTATCTCTCTGTGTTGATAAGGCTGAGGGTTTTTTTTGTGAAGGTGGGCTAGTTGGGATGGATGGATGGGTGGGTGGGAGTTGGGTTGATATGACTAGGTTGGGTGGGTTGGTTGGTTAGTCACGCTAGGCTACAAGTGTTGAAGTTAGGTTGGTTAGTGTTTGGTATGTTTGGTAACCATTACCTATTCAAAATTTACTCCTTATAAATTTATCCATATTCCTTACCCTTAGTCCTACCGGTACCCTTCAATTACTCCTATATTTATTCCTAATACTGTACTTAGCTCGTTCCTTTTCATTTTTCCTTACCCCTTGTCCTTCCCTCCTCCCGTTACTCATATATTCATCCCTAATAATAATAATTATAATAATACGGTATTAATAATACTAATTTCCTTTACTCTAGTTGTGGGTGTAACATGTGTGATATTCTATAAGCCTACAGGAAGTTCAAGAGGCATGTATCGGTACACTACACTATACCAGTATATAGTTTTCTTGACGTTTAGTACTATGCGTAGGCCCTATGCGTAATCGTTCTTTCCGTCGTAATAAGTACAGCAGAGAGAGAGTTTGTGTGTGTGTGTACGCCATTGTTTTTGTCTAGTTTTGTGAGCGAAAGTGTGTTTTTCTGTTATTAAAGTACGCAGCATACTTGTGGACGTAATTATGTCGCTTATCTAGCCTAGCTACAGGATAAAAATGGACTCATTGATGTAAATGCGTGTGTCTGTACAACTCCCACTTCCGGTGTATGTGTCCTAGAGAGAGAGAGAGAGAGTGAGTGAGAGAGGGACAGGCATCAGTGTTATCCCTGAACTGTGTGAGTTGGGATGTTGGTTATGTTCAGTGTGTGTGTGTGTGTGTGCTGGTGGTAATGATGGAGGAGAGGCGTAGGCTAATACATATGTACAGCCACAATCAAATATACACCGACACTTTTTATTCCATCTTGCAAATAAATCAGTATCTGTCAAAATATAATCATACAACACCTTACGTCAACTCAACCCCCTCAATTATTATTATTATGAGGTGCTGCAAAATCATAAACGTGTACGTTGTTCTTTATTACCAAGATATTTACTACGATGGAAGGAAAGTGTCGGTGGTTATTTGATTGTGGCTGTACAGTACATGTAATAATATTAGGGTACAGTAGTATGGACCCTCTCCTCCCTCTCAGTAACGTTGCTCCCACTCGCCTCAGTATCATTATCACCTCGTCTCCGGCTCTATTATGCGAGTACAGTACTTTGTATACAGACTGAAGTATCACCAGTTTGATTGCCTCTGTGTGTGTGTGTGTGTGTGTGTGTGTGTACTGGCCACCCCGAGATGCCGAGGAGCTAATTGTACAGCCATCATCTAAAGTCCAGTCACCTTTGCGGTCTTTTTGTTACCTCCGATATTCATAGTGTCGTGAATGAAACATACCTATGAAATGCCAAATGTTACGTACTGATATATACAGTAAACAAGAGAAGGAGAAAATGTACACTCGAGCTCATAAATTCGCGACCACGTCCCCAAATGTTTATGTCATCTGAACTGGTAGCGCTGTGTGGGGAAGGTGTCATTGTAGGTGAAAGATTGTATCATGTCCCTCTACTATGTTCCACCTACTCTGATTCCTCACCAGATAAATGTTACCAGCTCAAATGGTTAAACATCCAAGTACGTGGTCGCGATTTTACGAGCTCGGGTGTACAAGCATATTGGGTATCGTTATTCACTTGTTTTGTGTAGCCTATGTGACATGCTGCTGTGAGTGGTGATGTGGTGAAAGAGATGACTACTAGAGTGCGTTTTTATCCTATTGAATATGCACCGACTCCTTTCAACGTTATGATTAGGCTATGACAGATAAACGTTCGAAGTTATGATTAGGCTATGACAAATAAACGTTTCTCGTGCTATCCAGTGTTTATAAATTGCAGGTTAATACCGGTACCTACTGCAGTTATAATAATAAAGGTTTGTTATAATTTGTCCTGGATTCTCTTACATATATACCGAAAAGGCCAAGAAACTAAAATGAGGGAGTCGGTACAATTTCTCCAGGAAAAATATATAAATAAAAATAGAAAATGATATAAAAGATACCGGTAAGTGGAAAATACAGAAGATAGGTGTACACGGAAGGAAAGGTATTATTAATGCGGGTGCTGTGTTACCATTAGCCTACCTGTATACGGGTTTTTATGCAGTCAGTGATGTTGGTAGACAATATTTAACATGCATGAATAATACTCGGATAGATAGTAAAATTTTCACTTGCCTTGATGGTATGGGTATCCTGGTGATTTCCTAAAGTGGTATAAGCTATTATTATTATAAAAGCATAAAACTATATTCATACGCCAGTAGTTGTCGTTTGTGACTGTATCATAAATAAAAGTACACGATGTTTTCTATCGAGTGTCGCTGTGCGGGAGAATATGTGTAACGACATGTTCTGTTAAGTATAAATATATACTTCCTCGGGTATTGTGTGTGTTTGTGTTAAGGAAAGGGCAGAATATTCTCAGGTATGTGTGTGTGTGTGTGTGTGATAAGCAAGGAGGCGTCTAAAATGTTTACAGTGGATCGGGCCCATACTCATCCACCGGGCCCTGTGTAGGCTACAGTACAAACTATCACGACCCGTGCAAACTATATACCTGATGGTGCGATGAGTGAGGTGGAGTCCAAGGTTTTCCCCGTGCGTCAGGCCCCTGCTCCTCCACCCAGTCCATTCATCGACCAACACAACCACGATGATATTCCCACCACCACTGCAGCCGTCACCTCCCCCTGCTTCAGTGCCACAGGTAGCATTCAGTTCAGACGGTGTCCTCTCACTCTTCTCTCTCTCTCTCTCGCAGTACAATTTTCTTCACTCCAACACGCCCTCTCTATCTCTCTCCCGTTTCCATCTTGGTGTATTCCATTTCCTTGTTTTTATTTTTTCTCGTGCTAGACCTCCGCCTTAGTGTGTTATCATCCCCATGTATCTTTTCTGAACTTTACGTCTGCACATATTCTGGCATTTGTAATTCATTGATACTGTCATTCCTTATTGTTCGGTTTATATGTAGCTTTTTTTGTTCATCCACACGCAAAATTTCTCTGTCTGTACTTTACCCCTGGGTACTATATAAATCATCCCCAGCAACGTGTCCTCTTTGCCTGCCTGCCACCCTCCCTCCTCTCTCGTTTACACCTGTGCCCCTATCTGTGCATCCTGCCCGCCTGACAGTATGTGGCGGTGGTTAGTTACTCTTCTGACACCGCCTCAGCAACTACTATACACCCTTCATGGCTAGCGAGGGGACATCCTTATACGAATACAAACTGACATGAACTATTATTCCGAGCTCACCCACCCCTCCCACGTTGGATGAACTACTGTACCGGTATATGTGGTTGGTCGCGCACGTTAAAGATCGTTTTGGTTCGATGGCTAATTAAGTGGCCTCTGAATTATTCTGGCACACCTTTACACTTTTCTGGTCATTTCACGAAGCAGATTTCATGCATCCAAGGATGTATTTTTTTCGACGTTATTATTTCTAGTATGGTACCAGTGCATACTTATGTTAAACTGAAGGCTCCAATTTGTGATATAACCTTTAAGTGACGGCAATGGAGTTGATTAATTCCTCTCCAAGTGTTTTATTATGTTATAAAAGATATAGCCTAGTCATCCCTAGTGTAGCGCGGTGGTGTTGAGTTGTAACAAAATTGTCACCTCAAGTGTTACATTGTGGTGTGAAGTGGAAATGTAAATAGTCAACCCAAGTGTGGCGTAGTGGTATTGAGTTGTAAAAATATTGTAGTTTCAAGTGTGGGGTTGGGGTGTGAAAATATAATACAGTAGTCATCCCAACTGTGGCGTGGTGGTATCGAGTTGTAATAATTTAGTCTTCTCGAGTGTGGCGTTAGGGTGTGAAGTGAATATATAATAAGAGTAGTCATCCCAAGTGTGGCGTGGTGGTATTGAGCTGTGATGGTGGTGCTGGAAACTCTGTGCCTGGGGATGGTGAAGAAGTTGTGTACACCGTCAGGAAAGGCAGCACGAGTTAGGGGTGAGTGCCAGTGTCCCTACATACATTGATACTTACATAAATAACTCTGTCCCATCCTTCGACTTAATATGCTTTTGTGTTTAGAGTCGTGTGGTGCAGTCTTTATCTTACGGTACTGTTACATGTTTAAAGTACCGGTATTTATGAGCGATTATACACACAATATTTTAAATGGTTTGGTATACATGGTTATAGTGTAGTAATGGAAGGACATAAGAGATGAAAGTCAGTATATATATATGTATATGTCACGGATGTGTGTTTGTACTTTGTCGGAGGAAATGGGAATCTGTATAGTCAGTCGAGTATAATCTCGTGTACAGTACAAGTTTGTTGTTTATATAATTTTCCGTTTCCGTATTGAAGGGTTTAATTTTCTGTAGAAGGGTATATTGTGACATTCAGTACCAAAATTATTTCACAGAAAAAGAAAAACACGACCTCTTCATGTTTTCGTTTGTACTGTAATGTTAATTTTTTTTAGTAGAAATCCTGGAGCTCCATGGTGTAGCCTACATGTTTCACTCTGGCTTATTGTTGTCTGATGTAGTGTGCTTAGTGCCAGGGATCGATGTGAACCACTCACTGTAATTGTGTGTGTGTGTAGGAGGGTGGTGGGGTAAAGGTCAGCAAACCTCTGACCTTCTGAACTTAAACCTTCTATGTTATGTTCAGGACAATAGGCTATTTCTCTTCACGACCACCAAACGCAATGATTTCTTTCGCTGCTATATACTATTACTATTAAGTTCAAAATATTTCTCTTATATATTCCACACTCTGAATCTTGGGTGCCTGTTTGCCAATCTTGACTGTGTGTGTGCGTGTGTGTGTGTGTGTGGTGGTGGTGGTGGGGTGGAGTGTGAGGAAGAGTCAATCAGTGAAGGATTCGTATCTCGTAATGGGAGGCAGTACAGGAGGAGAGAAGGAAGGGTGTAGGTAGAAGAAGAGAGCAGAGGGATATATATTTTGACGATACTACACACACACACACACACACACACACACACACATACATACATACATTATGAGGGTGGCAATATTTCTCCCACTTCCTTTTCTATTTTTACACACACACACACACACACACACAGCGTCAATAACATGCCCTCCCAGGCAAGATAATATATTCAAACACTACATCCTCATGCCCAGTAACTGTCCTTCTGCTACCATCGTCTCTTTCTCTCTCTCTCATATTTTGGCTGGATATCTCTCTTGCTCTATCATTAATACAATCATCATCATATATCTCTCTCTGTGTGTCAATCTGTCTGTCTCTATTTACATACAAATTCGTTCTCTCTCTCTCTCTCTCTCTCTCTCTCTCTCTCTCTCTCTCTCTCTCTCTCTCTCTCTCTCTCTCTCTCTCTCTCTCTCTCTCTCTCTCTCTCTCTCTCTCTCTCTCTCTCTCTCTAATAATTAATCTATTTTTAATACGATAAGGTAGGGGATGTCAGTAGTGTCTTGTGTATAACCAACGTATACTCAAACAATAATTACATCACTCTTTAATTGCTATATCACAACATGTACTGTTTACTTATACAGTCCGAGAGGTATTCCATCGTATGCAAGAATAAATATCGGTGTTGTTGTTGATGTGGTTGACGATGACTTGGTTACCGGTACGATGGTTCTGTATGGTGGTGCCTATGAAGTCATCGTATCTGTACTAAGACATGTATGGTCATATTCACGGTGGTCATGTTCACGTGGTGATAGGATAAAGTAATCAAACTATAATGTAAATAAGAAAGTTATGCATGAAACTACTTATAATGTAGGTCTATGTAAGGTCATAATATTAGGCTATACTTGGAAGGTAGTCGGTGAATAACAGGATAAAGTAAAGAAACTATAATGTAAACAAAGGAGTTATTTATGCATGAAACTGCTTATAATGTATATAGGTCTAAATTGTCACAGTACAGTACAACAATTCATCTGTGTGAAGTTATAGTAATGTTATACCTTTCCGTGTTTCAAGCCTGACACCTGGAGATCATTTAATTTGAGGTATAGAGGATTTTATTTCACTAGGGTTGGTAAAGGTGGGATTTTGACGCAGTTACTGCAATGATAAGCTCCGTTCTTCTTTGTGGAGTTATGTCATAGAAAACGCTACTTACTATTTTCTGTCCCCAGTTTTTTTGTATACATTATATAATATATATATTTATTTATTTATTTCTCGGCCTATTAGTTAAGATTAAAGTGTATTAGCTGTTCTTATGAGCTTAATGATTTTCTTTGGCTTTACGGGGATGTATTTTTATTACGATTTTATTGTTCTCGTGTCGTGTATCATCATCATCCGTCTCTCTCTCTCTCTCTCTCTCTCTCTCTCTCTCTCTCTCTCTCTCACAAATATTTGGCACTTATATTAATTCTACTCATATCAATGATTCTTTGAAATCTTTGAAATTTTGATATAACTGATTTGTACTGCAATTATTATGACGATATTCTATGAGAGAGAGAGAGAGAGAGAGAGAGAGAGAGAGAGAGAGAGAGAGAGAGAGAGAGAGAGAGAGAGATATGAGGGCTGGAGGGAGAGGATGGAGAGAGAGATATGAGGGCTGGAGGGAGAGGATGGAGAGAATCAAGCATAGTGATGATATTAAGGCAGAGAGAGGGAGACTTTTACTGGACACCTGACAAGAGGAGGCAGGGAGGGACGAAGAAAGTTGTTGTAAGAAGGAGAGAGGGAGGAGGGAAAGAGAGAGAGAGAGGGGGAAAGAGAGAGAGAGGGGGGGAAGAGAAGAGGGAAGTGGACGGAAGAAGGAGAGAGGAAAGTGGACGGAAGAAGGAGAGAGTGAGGAGGGAAAGAGAAGAGGGAAGTGGACGGAAGAAGGAGAGAGAGAGAGAGAGAGAGAGGAGGGAAAGAGAGATGGGCAAAATAAGAGGGAAGTGGACGGAAGAAGGAGGGAGGGAAAAGAGGAGGAAAGTGGACGGAAGAAGGAGAGAGTAGGGAGGGAGGGAGAGAGTGTGGGAAGAGAGGAAGAAAGTGGACGGAAGAAGGAGAGAGTGAGGAGGGAGGGAGAGAGGTGGGGAAGAGAGGAAGAAAGTTGTAAGAAGGAGAGAGTGAGGAGGGAAAGAGAGAGAGGGAAGAGAGGAGAGAGTGAGGAGGGAAAGAGAGAGAGAGGGGGGAAGAGAGGAGGGAAAGAGAGAGAGAGAGAGGGAAGAGAGGAGGAAAGTGGACGGAAGAAGGAGGGAGGGAGAGAGAGGGAAGAGAGGAGGAAAGTGGACGGAAGAAGGAGATGGGAATGAAAATGTGGAATTGGAGGAGGGAAAAAGAAGAAGAACTACCACCACCACCACCACCACCACAATGGACAATCCTACTCAATAATCCTGCAACACTTACAAAACTATAGTATACTGATATTTTTAGGAATATTGGTTCAGAATAATGATTGGTTCACTCGTTGGGCTCATTTCTATTTATCTGATACGGGACTATTAATTGTGACTGTACGCAACTAAATGAGAGTGTGTTTGTGTGTGTGTGTGTGTGTGTGTGTGTGTGTGTGTGTGTGTGTGTGTAAGGAAAAAGAAAATACGAAATCTCAAGCGCTTTCGGGTATTTACAAAAGAAAAAAAAATGTATATATGTACCGGTACTGTAAGTATATTTCTTGTAGAGTATATTATATCCTGTTTACACTCTGGCTACATTGTTTATACTCCATGCTGAGATATCCTGTAAAGATAATAGTACTGTGTTGGTGGTTACTTAATATTTTCTATACACATGTGGTGCATATTTATTATTAGTAGTAGTATTATTGTTAGTATTATTGTTATTATTATTATTATTATTATTATTATTATTATTATTGTTTTGTTATTGTCACTGTTATTCTTATCATACCTTGTGTTGCAGACGAGTTAGACTTAAGTGGTGATTCTTATGTTGCTGAATTGGAAGGTCTGTGATTCCTCCAAACTATGCCAGGAAACAAACAACTATATGTTAATTTAATGGGGAATCTATTTGGAGGAATCAGTAGACCACCAATTTACCCTCAAAGTGTTGGTAAATCTGGAGTAACTGTAGATTCCTCCAAACTATTCCAAGTAACAGGACACCACCATTATCTTTGTTCATAGGGTCTTGTTTCATGGCATATATTATACTTTGGAGGAATCAAGGCACTCCAGTATACTAAATGGAAAGGTCATACAGCTCCATGGTATAGTTGGGCACGAATATATACAGTAGTTTGTACAGTCGCGACACATAGTCCTTCACCAGACTTCCCCTTATTGATAACACATTGGTTAAGGACTATGTGGCCTGACTGTACCGACCGACCGAGACCGACCGACCCACTCAGCCAGGTTATTTTGGGAATGACAGAATTATTATGATGGTGGGCGTGATATCCATATAACACAAAGGTCACTCACTCATTCATTCATTCATTCCTCCCTTCCTCACTCCCTTTAATATCGGAATAGTGTGTGTTTCCCCTCCTCCTCCCCCCTCCTTCCTCCCCCAGCCGCCCGCCTGTTCTCTATTCTATCATTGCTATACTTTTTCCATTCATTCATTCCTCCCTTCCTTCCTCCCTTTAATATCGGAATAGTGTGTGTTTTCCCTCCCCTGTCCTCTAGTCTATCATTGCTCTACTTTTTCCATTCATGCATTTCCTCCCTCGTGCACTTGTACCTCAATGATATTTATATGCTCCCCTACATTCCCCACCATACACACCTTTTATTTTGTAATATGGCGAAAATGTAAAGACTTAACCAATTTTATTTCTTGGATTGTTCGGCAAATATATTATAATAAAATTAAAGACTAGTTACACAATCAAATTTACATATCTAGCTATATATTTGCAACATATTAACGTTGAAATAAACTAGCAACATGTACGGTACCGATTATGTAAAAGAAAATAAGTGCAATTTCCCCAGGCTAAGAAAAAGAAAGGCATTATTATCTCTTCTGACCTTAGCACTTCCTTCCCATTGCTCCTTTTCTGGCATCCTCTTTTCCATCTGTCTCTGCCTTTTTTTACTTCTTCTGCTCTTCTGTTCTTTCTCCTCATTCTATTCTCCATCTCGCTCATCCACGACGGCTCTTCTTGTACTCCCATTCTCCTACTTCCCCTCCTTATCTTTCCCCTCGTCCTCCTCGTCATAGTTTCTTTCTTGCTCACTTGTTCGTTTGTCCTTTTCCCCCTCCCACCGTCTTCATTGTCCCTATAACAAGCCCTGGGTAGACAGACATAGACTAACAGACAACACCCCTGACTCACCAACGTTCTACCCACGTCGTCGCTGTTGTTCCTGTTTATTTTTAATGTTATATTATACATGACTTTATTAATCTGTCAGTTGTGCTCAGTTTTTGTAGTCATAGTGTGTCTGAGCTAATACGAGTAAGTAATGTTATTCGTCCTGCATGTTTATGAAGGGGGAAATTTTGTGTTGGTAAATCTGGAGCAACTGCTGAATCCTCCATGCAAACTATTTCAAACAACAGAACACCATTATTTTTGCTTTTCTGGTTCTGTTTCCTGGCACACTTTGGAGGAATCAAGGCATTCCAGTGTAACAAAAGTGAATTATCCCCTTAATAATGACTCTTCTAACCAACCCTATACTATACTATACTATATACCCTCACTCTCACATACCCACCACACCATTCATATATATATATATATATATATAGTTCTCGTCCTAACGTCATCCACCCACGCTCACTCACCCATCCATCCATAAAAAAATAGGGCAACTACATTAGGCAAATTGGTCCACCCTTGTTTAGTCAGCTTTTGTCACTCTAACACGCACACACACACACACACACACACACACACACACACACACACACACACACACACACACACACACACACCAGCAGAACAAATATAGTATGCTTATCCTATTTTAATCAGTTCCGTGTGGTATCTTTTATTTTGTGATCTCTGTATAGCCTTGGTCTATTCGTCATTTAAGATTATTTTCGTAGGTTATTAATTTTGTGGTATTAATATCCAGCATTCTCCCACTCCTCATACATGTCTTGTCCCCTACCTGCCTTTTGCCTCATATACAGTATATAATATGTACTGTATATGCTCTCTGGGCTTGGTGGTCCTTCTCATTGTAATAATAATAATAATAATAATAATATCCGGTATTTGTGAAAGGCAGGATGTCCCAGGGTGATAAAGACGGTGGGTGATATCATTATTAGGCATTGATAGTGTTGTACGGTATATCATCATTATGGTATTCTAGATCTGATTTATTCTTTGAAGACGTGTCCCATATACCCTCTTGCAAGCACACATACAGTACAGTCGGCGGCAGAAGTCATGTCGCCTTACCTGCTTCACCGAGACTCGCGAAATACGCATGTTTTCTACACCTAATAATCTCGAGTCTATGAACGTGGCGTGCCTCGGTGAAGCAAGTGAGGCGACAGGACTTTTGCCGCTGACTGTACATATCAATACATATTCTACTAGACCCTGTAGAGGGTATGTGTGTTTGTCTTCCAGGATTTATACGTGTTATCATTTAGACAATTTGCTATCTCTTAGTTTGGCTTGGTACGACCATCATTTACACTATAGTGACTGCAGTATATCGTGTACTTAAAATCCATTCACAAATTTTGTCATGTCAGTACATTAAGGTGGTAATTCCCTTTTGGTACATTGGAGTGTCTTGATTCCTCCAAAGTATGCCAGGAAACAGGCCTAAATTAACAAAAATAATGGTGTTCTGTTGTTTGGAATAGTTTGGTGGATTCAGTTGCTCCAGATTTACTAACACAAAACTTCCCCCCTTAATAGTCATGGAGAAAATCCGGAAAGAACCAAAGGGCTTGTGAAAATCTAGCCAAGGAAGTAGTATCTTGTTATGTTATTTACTCCCACAATCCAAAGTTTCCACACACTCACCCTCATAGCTGGTAGGACGTCAAAAGTCAGGGTTAAGGGGATAGTGTTGGTAAATCTGGAGCAAATGATTCCTCCAAACTATTCCTAGCAACAGGCCACCATTATTTTTGTTCATCCGGTCCTGTTTCCTGGCATACTTTGGAGGAATCAAGGTGCTCCAATGTAACAAAAGTGAACTACCCCCTTAAGGAAGGAATCTCTTCTTGGTAAATTGGAGGTATAATGATTCCTCCAAACTTAGCCAGGAAACAGACGACCCCAGTGGTACTAAAAAGGGATTTGTTTCGTGGCATAATTTGGAGGATTCATTAGCCCATCACTTTGCCAACAACAGATTCCTCCCTTAAAGTTATAGGCTAATCGCTCAGACAGACATGTAGGCTATAGTGTAGTAATGTACAGCCACAATCAAATAACCACCGACACTTTCCTTCCATTGTGCAAATAAATCAGTATCATCAAAATATATTCATACAACACCTTACGTCAACTCGACCCCCTTAATTATTATTATGAGGTGCTGCAAAATCATACACGTGTTGTTCTTTATTACCAAGATACTTACGACGATGGAAGGAAAGTGTCGGTGGATATTTGATTGTGGCTTTACATCCTGACCTCTACTGAAGCCCTTTGGTGGTGCGGTGTTGTGTTAAGGGGAAAGTACAGTGTTGGTAAATCTGGAGCAAATGATTCCTCCAAGTAGTTATTCCAAGCAACAGAACACCATTATTTTTATTCATCTGGTCCTGTTTCCTGGCATAAATTGGAGGAATCAAGACACTCCAATGTAACAAAAGTGAATTACCCACTTAACACTCGTACACAACCTCTAGTTTAGGCTTGTCTCATTGATACAAAATAAGACCAGATGAAGGATATTTTTATTGCTTAATATGATACAGCAGCCATTTTGATATAATAAGCACCCCTGTAAATTGTAGAGCTGTAATACCGGCCCATGTAATAACTGAACCTCGTGAATCTGGGCACAACTTGAACGCAGCTTTGAGTCTTAATAATTACGACACAGGTTACAAGGATGGATAATTTATGTATACAGTAGGTAGGCGGTTTGTCCGAACTCTTATTAGTCTGCAGATCTGGCTTTGACTTTCTACCTACAATGGGACTGTCGAAGGTTTTAATTGTGGGTGTAGAGTACTAAGAAAGACGAGGTCCAGAATATTAGTGACAACATCAATTAAATAAGTAACCATGCACTCGACAATCTTTGTTTGTTGTACCGGTGATTTTTTCATTGTGTTCGTTGTAATTAATTGTAGGTCAGAATGACAACACGCCTTTTGTCGGTAACCTGACCTTGCTAAGTCTTGGAACACAACCCGGCACCTTCAACCTCACACGTCAGCTGCTCCATACGGTATTACGCAGTTACAATTCATTATACTGTAGTCCGTTCCGTAGGAGGGTAATGTGTTCTCTCTCTATCTCTCTCTATCTCTCTGCACAGTCTTTCCTTCCTTTTCGATCCTGTTTTCCCCAAACAGAGCCAGGCCAACATCTTTCGTAACTGATCCGTGGCAAGCGATACGTAACTGAATCTAACTCTTATTTATGATGAAAGAAATTATGTAATGTGATTTTTTTAATTGGTTCAATTAAGAAGTGGAGGTATACTAGGAGATTTGATATATAAAATATTGTTAATTGTATAATGCCTAAACTTTGTAAAAAGTAATGAGAAAAGTCAATATGGTCCAACAACAGAGACGCAGATGAATAAAGAAAAACAATGTTAGTTTAGAATAATACTGGTGATCTTCATCGGTGTCTAGTCTTATCTAGTTTGTTGTCTCATTTTATCTAAAAGGATATGAGGATCAAGTCATATCCTGAGATAGACAATCTAAGTTTATATTATAGTTACACGTGAGTCTACTACAACCGTCCATAGCTACACTCTAAGCCTCTAAGCCTCTAAGGTATATACAGTCGTGGACAATAATAATTATAATCATCCACATTGGGGTGAATCTTGTAAACGTTTGGCAGCTTCCCTCTGTTCGTATCTATATCATTTTCACACAAATATAGGCAACATCTCCGTCACGGTACTATGAATGACCATTGGAGAGTTGTAATGATATGTGAACTGATTGATGGTATGGTGGGAGGAAGAGACTCAATAACCATCAAGACTGAACCACCGCGCAACACACTACAACACAACACGCCAACGCAGGAATAACACCAAACACATTAGCTACACACCAATCAATACAACACAACACAACACACCAAACCTAATAACTAAAACAACAACAACAACGAGAAACTATAACACTGACGAGGAGAAAGAGAGGAAGAACGAGAGAGCAAGAGAAGGAAAAGGAGAAGGAGGAAGAACAGACATCGCCCCAACAGATATACATACATTGACTGACGGTTGTGACTCAGGAATTCTCAACCCACACACATCTAGGTACCCGGCCCGAACGTCAGTGTGTGTGTGTGTGTGTGTGTGTTGTGTGGGGGTGGGTGGGTGGGGAGGGGGAGTAGTAATCACGAATTGATTTGATAGAAGAGGAACTTGAATCTGTCACACGAGGGAGGAGATACAGAAATGGGAGAGCAAGCATGAAGGAAATAGAAGGAAAGGAGCTATAGGGACAGTTATAGTGAATTAGGGACAGTTAATCGTTCTTGATTGAATATGTTTTCTTCAACAACCATTTCGGTGGATATTGCTTGTGGTGGTTTGGGCAATAGTTTAATTAAGGGCTTGGGAGCCTCTTTGGACCCGAGTCACTCCCTCTGAAAACTTTATTTATGTCAGGTAGGCCTACATAAATTGACTGTCCAGTATATGTAGGTATAGATTGAAGTGTGTGTGTGTGTGTGTGTGTGTGTGTGTGAGTGAGTGAGTGAGTGAGTGAGTGAGTGAGTGAGTGAGTGAGTGAGTGAGTGTGTGTGTGTGTGTGTGTGTGTGTGTGTGTGTGTGTGTGTGTGTGTGTGTGTGTGTGTGTGTGTGTGTGTGTGTGTGTCGGGCTAAGCTAACGTCTGCAGTTTGCATCACAGGGACGAGACCTAATGTATACTGTTATTGTCTAATTAGTGGTGATATACGGGCGGAATCCTAACTGCATGGCTGCTGCGTCACACACACACACACACACACACACACACACACACACACACACACACAGTCTCACCATATTCCTGTCTTTTGTTTATCTTTGATCAGCTGATATTCCTGCCCTCTCAGCACACGTCATGCAGCTCACTACCGTCACACTTTGTTAACTCCTCTGATTTGTCAGTGTGTGTGTGTTCGTTTTTCAGTCTCTTTAATTAAGGGGGTAATTCACTTTTGGTACATTGGAGTGCCTTGATTCCTCCAAAATATGCCTGCAGGAAACAGGACCAGATGAACAAAAATAATGGTGTTTTGTTGCTTGGAATAGCTTAGAGGATTCAGTTGCTACAGGTTTACCAACATAAAATTACCCCCTTAATTAAGTAGCTGTGTACTGTATATGTATGTCTTTGTCTATATACAATTATAATGCTTTTTTTATTATGGAAAAAATGCACCTATTCCTTCTGTTGCACCCATTATCTTGAAGCTTCACATAGTACTTTCTAGTGTTGCAAAAATCACATGCTACTCACAAACTCCAGTCCTCAGATCGAGACATATATATATATAAAGTAATGTGATCTTAGGTACACGTTTAGGATTCACTGCAATGTTTATAACTTGTAGATAACTTGCAGATTTGTCTTGGATTATATTACATTAATTGATTTTAAATGATGGTTTAAGAATTGGTGTAAATCTAACTTGGGACTTGATTTCCATTATTACAAAAACAGTAATTATTGTACTTGCTGGTAGGTGCTATAATTTTCCTATATTGATTATAAAGTTGTACTGTATGTATGTACTGTATGTCCTTTATGTTTGTTTGTACAACCCTGAATCACCATGTACTGTGTATTGGCTGTATTGTATGATTGATTTGTACACACACACACACACACACACACACACACACACACACACACACACACACACACACACACACACACACACACACACACACACATACACTGTAGTTATATATATAAAACCACACTTATAATGTTTGCTTATGTTGATGTTTGTCTGTATTGCATGTAAAGGCATGGTGGTGCATGTGGAGGGAATGCAGCAGAGAGATGACCACCTTGTATCTCAGGAGGGTAAGATTCCAACACGTCTCTCACTCACTAACATTATATATATATTACGTACGTACCACATTTGAGGGAACTACTGGAGAACATTTTAATAATATCCTTCTCTATTTTATTTATGAATGAGTATTATATTAAATGTCTCTAGTGTTATGTACGTCTCTCACTCACTAACATTATAATTATATATATATTACGTACCACATTTGAGGGAACTGCTGGAGAACATTTTAATAATATCCTTCTCTATTTTATTGATGAATGAGTATTATATTAAATGTCTCTAGTGTTATGTACGCCTCTCACTCACTAACATTAAATAATTATTACCGTACGTACCACATTTGAAGGAACTACTGGAGAACATTTTAATAATATCCTTCTCTCTCTTTTATTGATGAATGATTATGATATTAAGGGGGAAGTTTTGTGTTGGTAATTCTGGAGCAACTGCTGAATCCTCCAAACTATTCCAAGCAACAACAGAACACCATTATTTATTTTTGCTCTTCTGGTCCTGTTTCCTAGCACATACTTTGGAGGAATCAAGGCACTCCAATGTACCAAAAAAGAATTACCCCCTTAAACGTCACTAGTGTTATGTACGAGATCTGTGACCTGAGACAAAAAACAAACACCACGAATATTGCAGCTTGATCTTGCTTTCGTCGTATTTCATTGAATATTTTTTTCTTCAACAACCATTTCGGGGGATATTTCTTGTGGTGGTTTGGGCAGTAGTTTAATTAAGGGCTTGTGCGCCTCTTTGGACCCGAGTAACTCCCTCTGAAATCTTTGTCTGTCCCTCCTTTCCTTTCCTTTCGTTTCTTTCGTGCTTGCTGTCCCTTCTTTCTTATTCCTTCTTCTCCCTTACGTTAAATAAAGGGTTTTCCATGCCTACAGAGATCTTTTTTATTTCTCTTCACTACCGGTAGCCTTCTTCTACGATATCTATAATATATACTTATAATCTGGTATCCATGGTAGGGTGCTGGCAGATCCACGAATCGTAGAAAGGAAATTTAATATCATTGAGGATTAGGCAAGGCAAGGAGTGTGTGTGTGTGAGAGGCGAACGATATGTTGTAGGAAATACTAACTAAGGCCCCGTCATCCTTCCAAGTCAAGTCAGACCCGAAGGAGTGAGTGAGAAGAAGGACAGGAGTAGGGATGATGTTAGTGAGTGGATTATAAATGAGGGAGGATGGGAGTGAGTAGGTGAGAGTGAAGACAGGAGTAGGGATAATGATGATAGTGAGTGGGTTATAAATGAGGGAGGATGGGAGTGAGTAGGTGAGAGTGAAGACAGGAGTAGAGATGATGATGATAGTGAGTGGATTATCAATGAGGGAGGATGGGAGTGAGTAGGTGAGAGTGAAGACAGGAGTAGGGATAATGATGATAGTGAGTGGGTTATAAATGAGGGAGGATGGGAGTGAGTAGGTGAGAGTGAAGACAGGAGTAGGGATAATGATGATAGTGAGTGGGTTATAAATGAGGGAGGATGGGAGTGAGTAGGTGAGAGTGGAGACAGGAGTAGGGATGATGATAGTGAGTAGATTATAAATGAGGGAGGATGGGAGTGGGTGAGACAAAGAGAGTGAATGATGTGGGAGAACATAAAGAAAATGGGAATGTAAGTGAGTTTTTTTTTTTTTTTTAGTAAGAAAGAGGATGACGTAAGAGGGCACGAAGGTTAGGTTTATTTAGAATGGGTTAAGTTGGGATTGGATAGGATTAGATACATTAACTGAGGATAGAACAGGTTTGGTTAGGATAAGATAGCAGAGGTGAGAATAGGATAGGATTTGGATAGGTTAGATGAGGATAGAACAGGTTTGGTTAGGATAAGATAGCAGAGGTGAGAATAGGATAGGAATTGGATAGGTTAGATGAGGATAGAACAGGTTTGGTTAGGATAAGATTGCAGAGTTGAGAATAGGATAGGAATTGGATAGGTTAGATGAGGATAGAACAGGTTTGGTTAGGATAAGATGGCAGAGGTGAGAATAGGATAGGAATTGGATAGGTTAGATGAGGATAGAACAGGTTTGGTTAGGATAAGATGGCAGAGGTGAGAATAGGATAGGATTTGGATAGGTTAGATGAGGATAGAACAGGTTTGGTTAGGATAAGATAGCAGAGGTGAGAATAGGATAGGATTTGGATAGGTTAGATGAGGATAGAACAGGTTTGGTTAGGATAAGATAGCAGAGGTGAGAATAGGATAGGAATTGGATAGGTTAGATGAGGATAGAACAGGTTTGGTTAGGATAAGATTGCAGAGGTGAGAATAGGATAGGAATTGGATAGGTTAGATGAGGATAGAACAGGTTTGGTTAGGATAAGATTGCAGAGGTGAGAATAGGATAGGAATTGGATAGGTTAGATGAGGATAGAACAGGTTTGGTTAGGATAAGATTGCAGAGGTGAGAATAGGATAGGAATTGGATAGGTTAGATGAGGAAAGAACAGGTTTGGTTAGGAATAGATTGCAGAGATGAGGATAAAATAGAGTTTGGGAAAGGTTAAATTATGTTATGGGAGTGAGGCTGTATACGAGTGAGTGAGTGAGGTGTGGATGAAGAAGAGACTGAGAGAGTAATTGAGAAAAAACAGTCACAAGGACAGAGAGAGGATGGTAGTAGTGAAAGGAAGGGTCCGGCCAAGTAACTAGCTAGTAAACTGGTGTGTGTGTGTGTGTGTGTGTGTGTGTGTGTGTGGCGTTGCACTGTGCCCCTCACCACCACCACTCAGTATGTGTGTGAGTGCCGGGAGTGTTGGGCATACTGTAGCGACTAGTGGTGACCCCTCTCTCTCTCTCTCAGTCATATAGCAGCCAGTGCCTCCCAAGTGATTTAGTGCTTCCCTCACGCTGCTGTGTTGTCGTCCCATTTCACACACACACACACACACACACACATACACACACACACACACACACACACATCACATATCTTTCGTTTCACTCTGTCATCCCACCCACTACTTCACATTTCAGTCACATAGCCGAGTTGTCGTCACATGAAATACAATAGTCGGCTGCATCTCTCAAGTTATTTTCACACACACACACACACACACACACACTCTTGACATGCCACATTAATTGGCATCATCACATGACCCTCACACACATTAATTTCCTTCACACAACATAATTATCCTACAGACCACAGTGCCATCAAACATTAGGCCTATATTCTCCCCCCCCCCTGTTACCACCTCACACACACACACACGCACACACACACACACACACACCACCTATAGCATAACTCACCTCAAATCGCCACATCTGTATACCCTCATTTACGACTACACTTTCCACCACAGTCTGTACCTACATCATAATAATTATCCTTTGCACAGTAATTAGATGACACACACATGTTTACTTTACCATCACTCGAACCTCCACCCTCTCACTCACTACCAAAGAAATGTAGGGCCACTGTTTTTCTCCTGTATCCAAAATATCATACGTAGTGTTAGACCTTATAATTATACTCTATCACTACCACCTAAGTAATCTAGAGCCACAGTTTTCCCAGTAACCATAATATCTTAGTGCTCAGTCTTATTTACACTGTCACTATCTCCACCACTACCACTACTACAACCACTACTAAACTATCATCACCACCATTCTACTACCACTAACACCACTACGACCACCATTCTACTACCACGAACACCACTACCACTACATTCACTACTACTCAACTATCATCACCACCATTCTACTACCACTAACACCAACACCACTACCACTAACACCACTACCACTATCACTACCACTCACACCAGTACGACCATGACCTCGAAGCCTAGTATGGTGCCTCCCATCTTGTCGACCCCCTAACGTACATGTGTGTGTGTTTCTGTGTGTGTATATTTACTTTACATGGGTCCACTGCCCCGCCCTCGCCACCAAAGCACCAACCACATGGGTGAGTTGTTGTTGTTGTTGTTTATCTCACAGTGGTTGTCTGTGTAGGGTTTTTGTTTGTTTTTTACGTCGCGTCACACACACACACACACACACACACACACACACACACACACACTGATAACAGTAACACACATAACGGCCCTGGAGTATCATAACAACACACACACACACACACACACACACACACACACACACACACACACACACACACACTCTGATAACAGTAACACACATAACGGCCCTGGAGTATCATAACAACACACACACACACACACACACACACACACACACACACACACACACACACACACACACACACACACACACACACACACATAACGACCCTGGAGTATCATAACAACACACACACACACACAACGGCCATGGAGTATATATCTTACTTAGAACACTATCAGAGGATATACAGTCTGGGTAAAATTGTCATGGTCTTACTGCTATAAAAACAGGTTAAGGGGTTAAGGTTTTGTGCTGGTAAATTTGGAACAACTGAATTCTCCAAACTATTCCAAGCAACAGAACACCATTATTTTTGCTCTTCTGGTCCTGTTTCCTAGCATACTTTGGAGGAATCAAGGCACTCCAATGTACCAAAAAAGAATTACTACCTTAAGGTTACTGTGATCGTGTATGAAAATTGGAGGCTTCTGATTCCTTCCAACTATGCCACGAAAGAAAAAGCTCCTTCCATATAGGTAGTGTTTCGTGGCAATATTTGAAGGACTCATTCATTTACATCCAATTTTCTGACCACAACACATGCAGGGTCCCTTAATTAAGGTGGTAATTCTTTTTTGTTACATTGGAGTACCATGATTCCTCCAAAGTATGCTAGGAAACAGGACCAGAAGAGCAAAAATAATGGTGTTCTGTTGCTTGGAATAGTTTGGAGGATTCGGTTGCTCCAGATTTACCAACACAAAACTCCCCCCCTTAAGGTCTGGTACTCAATCTTGTCTTCTGCAAAATGGAAGGCGACAGATTCCTCCAAACTGTGCAAGAAAACAGGTCTAGCTCACAACTGCGTACGGATGAGGTGCTTGTTGCTTCATTGAGTTTCCTTGTATAGTTTGAAGGAATCAGGAGCCCTTCTTATGGGGGAAATTTTGTCGTGTTGGTAAATCTGGAGCAACTAAATCCTCCAAACTTAATTCCAAGCAACAGAACACCATTATTTTTGCTCTTCTGGTCCTGTTTCCTAGCATACTTTGGAGGAATCAAGGCACTCCAATGTAACAAAAGTTAATTACCCCCTTAATTAACTGTTGTGGTGATGGTGTTGGTGCAGTGTGTAATACCGGTATTTATTTTGTTACATTGGAGTCCTTGATTCCTCCAAAGTATGCCAGGAAACAGGACCAGAAGAGCAAAAATAATGGTGTTATGTTGCTTGGAAGAGTTTGGAGGATTTAGTTGCTCCAGAATTACCAACACAAAATTTCCCCCTTGACTCCTCATCTCCATGCCCGAGCAACTCCCTTCCAATTCTGTTATAGTGGAGAATCTCTTGTTGGTGAACTGGAAGGCTCCTTATTCCTCCAAACTACGCTACCAAACAAATCCCTTATTATAACTTTATTATTATTATTATTATTATTATTATTATTTTTAATATTATTATTATTATTATTTTTAATATTATTATTATTATTTTTATTATTATTATTTTTATTATATTTATTATTATTATTTTTATTATTATTATTATTATTATTATTATTATTATTATTATTATTATTATTTTTATTATTATTATTATTATTATTATTATTATTATTATTATTATAGTAACATATAGGTCGTCTGTTTCCTGACTTGTACAGTATACTTTGGAGTCAGCAGAGCCTTCAAATGTACTCATAAGAGATTCTCCCCTTTACTGTTTAACTGTCCCTCCTTTCCTTCTATTTCCTTAAGGGGGAAGTACACTGTTGGTTAATCTGGAGCAACTGATTCCTCCAAACTATTCCAAGCAACAGGCTACCATTATTTTTGCTAATCTGGTCCTGTTTTTTGACATACTTTGGAGGAATTTATCAAAAGTGTTTTACCCCCTTAATTCTTGCTTGCTGTCCCTCCTCTCTATCTCCTTCGCCCAGCATGGATCTACTTTTTCTTCAGCTCTTTCATTCTCTTGACGTGAATATGAAGTTCACGATAGTAGGCTAATCCCCTCTTGGGTAGGGCTTGTTGTGTGTGATGTGTATGTGTTGGAATTAAAAAGTGGACTCGGAGTGGGAGGTGTGAAAGTGAGTGTTGTGTGTGTAAGTTAGGAAAAGTGGAATACGAGTGGTGTGTCTGTGTGTGTCTGTGTGTGTGTGTGTGTGTGATGGAAGGAAGAGTTAAGGGAGTTTGCGATAGCGAGTGGTATGTGTAGGTGGATGGGAGAGAGTCAAATGGTGTGTGTGTGTGTGTGTGTGTGTGTGTGTGTGTGTGTGAAGAGGGAAAGGTTTAAGGCTGAGTGTGAGTTCAGAGTGTGGGAGGGAAGGAAATCCTCGAACAAATGTGTGTGTGTGGGTGAGAGCTAAGAGTGGAATGCGTGGGAGTATAAGAGAGAGAGAGAGAGAGAGAGAGAGAGAGAGAGAGAGAGAGAGAGAGAGAGAATAAGATGTAAGTAAGTAGGCTAAGTCGCCACTACTGTATGACTATAATTATATTTATGTACCCTGGTTGAGATACTATATGTAGACGTATTGGAGAGCCACTGTTGTCTCCAACCTATTCTATACAACAAATCCCCTACTCGGTTAGCCTACTGTACTGTGATAAACTGTTTCATGGCATCGTTAGGAGGGATCGGTTGACAACAGATTACCCCTATATATATATATACATGCAGGAAGGCTATTTCTATCCTCCTCCCGACTTAGGAATCTCAAAGGTCAGCCTGAGACTCAGTAGAGGAGAGGCGGAAGGACATTGTTATGGTGTGAAGTGTATAGCTTACTGAGCATCCCTCATCCCTCATGTGGTTAGCTTAGATTAGGTTAGGTTTGGTTTGGTCACGTCTTTGTTATGGTGTGAAGTGTACAGAGAGCCATGTGGTTAGGTTAGGTTCGGTTAGGACAGGACATTGTCTTAGTGAGGAGTTAGGTCAGGTTAGATTAGGTTAAGTTTGGCTTGGCTTGGTTAGGTTAGGTAGGACATTGTTTTGGTGTGAAATGTACAGAGTATCATTCTTCATGTGATTAACTTGCAGTGACGATGGGAGTGAGGAGTTGTGTTAAGTGACGTCACCCCTGTTACTCTCACTCAGGGATTCTTGGTATTCTCTCTCCTTCCTTCACTCTTCCTTGGTGCTTCTTCCTGTTGCTCTCACTCAGGGATTCTTGGTACTCTACTTCCTTCACTCTTCCTTGGTGCTTCTTCCTGCTGCTCTCACTCAGGGAATCTTGGTACTCTCTCTCCTTCCTTCACTCTTCCTTGGTGCTTCTTCCTGCTGCTCTCACTCAGGGATTCTTGGTACTCTCTCTCCTTCCTTCACTCTTCCTTGGTGCTTCTTCCTGTTGCTCTCACTCAGGGATTCTTGGTACTCTACTTCCTTCACTCTTCCTTGGTGCTTCTTCCTGCTGCTCTCACTCAGGGAATCTTGGTACTCTCTCTCCTTCCTTCACTCTTCCTTGGTGCTTCTTCCTGCTGCTCTCACTCAGGGATTCTTGGTACTCTCTCTCTCCTTCCTTCACTCTTCCTTGGTGCTTCTTCCTGCTGCTCTCACTCAGGGAAGATTCTTGGTACTCTCTCTCCTTCCTTCACTCTTCCTTGGTGCTTCTTCCTGTTACTCTCACTCAGGGATTCTTGGTACTCTACTTCCTTCACTCTTCCTTGGTGCTTCTTCCTGCTGCTCTCACTCAGGGAATCTTGGTACTCTCTTTTCTTCCTTGGTGCTTCTTCCTGTTGCTCTCACTCAGGGATTCTTGGTACTCTCCTTCCTTCCGTCCTCCTTGGTGCTTCTTTCTGTTGCTCTCACTCACGGATGATTCTTGGTACTCTCTTTTCTTCCTTCCCTCTCCTTTGGTGCTTCTTCCTTCACCCTCCTTTCTTCTCTTGTCTCCCTCACTATCACCCACATTTCTTACCCCTTCAGCTTCAGTGTCACTTTTGTCTGCCTTTCACCCTCACCCTTATACCTTCACCCTCATTCTCTACCTCAGTCTTACTTATACCTTACCCTTGTATTCGTCGTTGCCTTAATTAAAGAATAAACTAATTGGAGGGCTACTGATTCCTCCAAACTCTACCAGGAAACAACAAAATACCCACTTACGAGACGAAGGGGGCTTGTATCATTGCCGAGTTTGGAGGGCTAAGTAAGGCCCACATAATTTGCTCAGAACAGATAGCTTTCCTGTACATTACATACCGTAACTTAATTAATTGATGTGGTGAGAATTATTTGAGTCCCTTGGTAATGGTGGTAGTGGTGATGGTGTTGGTAGTGGTGGTGATGTTGATGGTAGAGGTAGTAGTGGTGGTGTTGGTAGTGGTGATATCAGTGGGGGTAGTAGTAGTAGTAGTAGTGATGGAAATGTTAGTAGTAGTAGTAGTAGTAGCAGTGGTAGTAGTAGTGATGGAAATGTTGGTATGGGTGGTAGTAGTAGTAGTAGTAGTAGTAGTAGTAGTAGTAGTAGTAGTAGTGCTGGGAATGTTGTTGGTAGGGGTAGTGGTGGTGGTCGTGGTAGTGTTGTTGTTGTTGTTACTAGCGTTGGTAAGGTTGACTCACATATCCTCCTTGCAACACTCACGAACATTTTTTTATATTAATGCCTATGAAGCAGCTCTTGTCCCAGTCCCGAGAGTTTCATGCTGAGGTTAATGATAATACTGGTAGTTGGATGACGGATGGAGACATGCAGTTAGGCAGGAGGGAGGGAGGAAGGGAGGGAGAACAACAACTTAGTGAGTTAGTGGGGTGAGAGAAAATATTAGCTTTATTATTATTATTATTATTATTTCTTGTCGGTCCCTCTTCTTCTTTTTTTTCTTCAAATTATTATTATTATTATTTTATTTTTATTTTTATTATTACCATATTAACGTTATTATTATTATTATTACTGTATTATTATTATCATTATTATTATTAGTCTCACTAGCCAGTGATCATTAGCGTTGTCACTGTTACATGATAATCCATCATTATTAATGTGCCTTGGGTCATAATTGAAATAATGATGGGAGAGTGCATGTCGGTATGAATATCAAATTGGTGTGTGTGTGTGTGTGTGTTATTTTTGTGGGCAGCAGCGGATGTGACGTCAGACAGGACATGTTTATGTATTCGTCTCTGTAACTAAAACGATATATGGTATACTGTAACTATACAACATTATTTCTCACCCCCTCACCCCCTCACTCACCCCTTCACTCAATCACCCCTTCACTCACTCACCCCCTCATTCAATCACCCACTCACTCCCTCATTCACTCAATCACCCCTTCACTCACTCACCCCTTCACTCACTCACCCCTTCACTCACTCACCCCTTCACTCACTCACCCCTTCACTCACTCACCCCTTCACTCAATCACCCCTTCACTCACTCACCCCTTCACTCAATCACCCCTTCACTCACTCACCCCTTCACTCAATCACCCCTTCACTCACTCACCCCTTCACTCACTCACCCCCTCACTCACTCATTCTCTCAATCACCCACTCACTCACCCACTCATTCACCCATGCTGGAGGCCTCGTCTATATTATATTATCTAATTGAGGGATCAGGGATATATATAGAGTCTGAGGGAGGCGTTCTGAAATATAAATAGAAACAACATTATTAAATTTAGTATGAGTGTAATATTTTTTTTTTTTTTTTTTTTTTTTTTTTTTTTTTTTTTTCTCTCCCCTCAACCTAGTGGTGTCAGTAGCCCGTGATTCTTGCGAGGCCCCGAGATTATTGGGTGTCGCACTAGTTGAGACAGTGGAGCTATACGTGGTGGTGGTGGTGGTGCATGGTGATGTTGTTGGTACCGTAGCTATCTATCTATATACTCTTCTTCCCCACTACATGACTATACCTTATTTATAAATGTATACACCTCACTATTATATCAGCTACAACGTCACTCACAGCATCTTGGTTGGTTGGTTGCCCTATAGGATATAATTATGGTTTTCGTCATGAGTTGTATGGGTTGGGGAAGGTGTGTGTTGGTGGTGGGGAACCTGTAAAATGAAAATAGACTGATGGAGGTCCAATATATACCGTGTCCGTAATAGTGGTAGTAGTAGTAGTAGTAGTAGTAGTAGTAGTAAGGATGGATGGATGAAAGTAGAGTGTTCCACAGTGTTTATAGAAGGGGAGGGATTGGGTACATACGGGAATGGATGTCCTGAATATATAACTTGAGGAGGAGGAGGAGGAGGAGGAGGAGGAGGAAAGTCTTACAGTACGGGGAGGAGGAGGAGGAGGAAAGTCTTACAGTTTAAGGGGATAATTATATATACTCTTGGTACATTAGATTCATTTGATTCCTCCAAAGGATGCCAGGAAACAGGACCAGATTAATTAACGAAATAAATAGTGGCCTGTTGCTTGGAATAGTTTGGAGGGATCAGTTGCTTCAGAATTACCAACACCCTACCTCCCCCCTTAAGTGCAGTAAGAGGGAGTGTCCTGAATAATGGAATGGGGTGTAATTGGATGTGTTGACTCTGACTCCTTGGCTCTCGTGTGTGTGTGTGTGTGTGTGTGTGTGTGTGTGTGTGTGTGTGTGTGTGTGTGTGTACTATTCGTGTTAGAGTGGAGATGATAATTATATTTGGTGATGATTGAATGTCGATTGAGGACTTGGTGGTGGTGGTAGTAATGGTGGAGCCGATTGTTGTAGATGTGTTACGTTAAGACTGTTGTAGATGTGTAATGCTTAAGGGACCCTGTGATGTAGTAAAAAAATTGGAGGTAAATATGTCCTTCAAATAATGCCACGAAACACCACTCATATGGAAGGAGCTTGTTTCGTGGCATGGTCAGGAGAAATCAGTAGCCTTCAATTCTAATACACGATCACAGGGTCCTTAATAGTGTTTCTGCTCGAATATTATCTACAGTTTGGGGGATGTTAGATATACCTTATTACTTGGTGTTGCTGATGAGTTATTGATACAGGTGACTTAATAGGTATGCTTCAAGGTAATGAGATGAACAACATAATGAGTCCAATAGGATACTAACACAGCTTGTTCTGTATGTATGCTATCACACATTGTTTCTAAAAATATATATAATTATGTTGGTTGTAAATGCAAATATATCTGATGCATCTGTGATTCGAACGACTAAGCTAAACAGAAGATACTACAGTAACCTAGATGGTGAAGAATGTGCTTTTTTGTCGTTCGAAGTACAATGCAGTCATAATAGTTATTGCTGAGGGAACGAACTTTGGTGTACCATACATGTTTAGGAGGGATGTTGGTACAGTACATCTGGTGCGGTCGTCTTCCCCTCCTTCCCCATCTCTCTCCCCTCCTTCCCCATCTCCTATCCCCCCTCCTTCCCCCATCTCCTCTCTCCCCTCCTTCCCCATCTCCTCTCTCCCCCTCCTTCCCCATCTTCTCTCCCCTCATTCCCCATCTCTCCCCCTCCTTCCCCATCTCTCTCTCCCCCTCCTTCCCCATCTCCTCTCTCCCCCTCCTTCCCCATCTTCTCTCTCCCCCTCCTTCCCCATCTCCTCTCTCCCCCTCCTTCCCCATCTTCTCTCTCCCCCTCCTTCCCCATCTTCTCTCTCCCCCTCCTTCCCCATCTCCTCTCTCCCCCTCCTTCCCCATCTCCTCTCTCCCCCTCCTTCCCCATCTCCTCTCTCCCCCTCCTTCCCCATCTTCTCTCTCCCCTCCTTCCCCATCTTCTCTCTCCCCTCCTTCCCCATCTTCTCTCTCCCCCTCCTTCCCCTTCTCCTATCCCCCCTCCTTCCCCATCTTCTCTCTCCCCCTCCTTCCACATCTCTCCCCCTCCTTCCCCATCTCCTCTCTCCCCCTCCTTCCCCATCTCCTCTCCCCCTCCTTCCCCATCTTCTATCCCCCCTCCTTCCCCATCTCTCTCCCCCTCATTCCCAATCTCCTCTCTCCCCCTCCTTCCCCATCTCCTATCCCCCCTCCTTCCCCCATCTCCTCTCTCCCCCTCCTTCCCCCATCTCCTATCCCCCCTCCTTCCCCATCTTCTCTCTCCCCCTCCTTCCCCATCTTCTCTCTCCCCCTCCTTCCCCATCTCCTCTCTCCCCCTCCATCCCCATCTCCTCTCTCCCCCTCCTTTCCCATCTTCTCTCTCCCCCTCCTTTCCCATCTTCTCTCTCCCCCTCCTTCCCCATCTTCTCTCTCCCCCTTCTTCCCCCATCTTCTCTCTCCCCCTCATTCCCAATCTCCTCTCTCCCCCCCTCCCCCATCTCCTCTCCCCCTCCTCCCCCATCTCCTCTCTCCCCCTCATTCCCCATCTCCTCTCTCCCCCCCCCCCATCCCCTCTCTTTCCCCCCCTTCCCCATCTCCTATCCCCCACCCCCACTCCCTTCCCTCGGACCTGCTTCCTCTGCTGGCATCACTTTTGGGACTTACTACACACGTTACACCATCATTTACCTATTTTATGTAATCTTCTATCTTTCTAACTCGCTCTTTGTCATTCATTTCTCAAGTCAAGTGAACAAATCTCTCGTGCATTCCCTCGCTCTACCCTAGGCTCCTTAAGGGGGTAATTCACTTTTGTTACATTGGTGCTCCTTGATTCCTCCAAAGTATGCCAGGAAACAGGACCAGATGAACATAAATAATGGTGTCCTGTTGCTTTGAATATTTAGGAGGAATCATTTGCTCTAGATTTACCACCGCTGTACTCGTATTATATATCTGTAAAACATCAAACTATAGATTTGTCAAACTGTAAAACAAAGAATAGCAACAAAATGGATACCGGGTAGTCCTGGAGGGTTGATGTAAAATAGGCAAAGTGTGTTGATTGAGTGACTCAGTGGCAATTTTTTCAGGAGAACAGAAAGTAAAATTGGAAGAGATTGAAATTTCATGTTTATTTTAAAATTATCTTGGTATATTTGAAAGAAGCTTTGTTAGTATGTGAGGTAAATAAAACTTTAATGGATATTTGAAAGAAGCTTTGTTAGTATGTGAGGTAAATAAAACTTTAATACTATCTTGCCTAAAGATGGGATAAAAGATAACGTTGTTGTTGTTGTTGTTTCAGGGTGTGGGGCTGACGTGGGAGGCCGGGGTGGCGGTGGCGGGGTAGACCCAGCTGCCCCGCCCCGCCCTGCACGACCACCACCCGCACTCCCACCCAAACCGCCCTCACCCACAACGCCAGAGAAGGAGGGTTGGGGGCATCTGAGTATAGTGGCGCCTCAACAGCCACTCGACCCCAACCCCAACAAACTACTGCACCGTCTGGCCACCAAGAGCCTCTCTCAGCCTCACCTTGTGCTGCTCCACACTCAACTCCAGCAGCAAAAAAACAAGAACCACATACTTCACCGCAGCAACACCGCCGCCGCCCTCAGAGAGCCGTGTCCTCGTCGCCAGCAGCAGCGGCCAGTGGCGGCGGCGGAAGAGAGTCTCCTTCAGACCAGTTCAAGTGGTGGCAGTAGTACCAGTATCAACAGCAGCACCAGCAACAGCGTCACCAACACCAATACCAACACCATGAGTGGACCAGGCACCTCAGGGGCTGCTGCCTCCTACAACACCATCAGGAGGGGACTCAAAGCCACCACTTCTAAGATTATGGGTGCCACCTCCACCGTCAGACGACCTCAACTACCTACAGTCACCACGCCAGGTCAGTCAC
>JAWQEG010004682.1:0-5000 GCA_033782935.1 Petrolisthes cinctipes | reverse complement strand
CTCTCTCTCTCTCTCTCTCTCTCTCTCTCTCTCTCTCTCTCTCTCTCTCTCTCTCTCTCTTCCCTCCCTGCTATCTCCTTTTCATGCCTCTAACCTCCTGTTGTTTTTATCTTCTCTCGTTTCTTATACTCTCATTAGCACTTTTACACTTACATCCTTTGCTATCATTCTCCTTTACACTCTTCCTCTCTTCCCCTATCTGTGTCTCACGCTTCCTGTTCTCCCTTACATCCTCCCCTGCTCTCTCTCTCTCTCTCTCTCTCTCTCTCTCTCTCTCTCTCTCTCTCTCTCTCACCTCGTTGGATGTCCCCTTCCTTCCTCTCTAACACATTCCTCCTTGGTACCTCTCTCAAACTCCACACTCTCCCTCACCTCTTCTCCCTCAAATTCTGTCTCGACTGATCGTTCTACACAACTGCTCTCCCTGTTCCTTCTTTCCTCTCACCCCTCCGCCTCCCTCACCCCTCCTCCTATATAATTATACACCCTATATAAAGGGTGTTCAAAAACATGTGTACAAAATGAAATGGATGATAGGGAACACCGAAATAAACATATTTTACTCCATGGAGGTATGGACATAAATGTTTCCTTGTGGTACTACAGGCAAGTCTAAGTAAATTCTGAATGATTGTTAATAACTGTTTATCTTCACTTCAGTTTCAATTGTACTTTTGTTTTTGCAGAGTACTACATTAATAAACTAATGTTCATACTGTTGTGTACAGTCACGAGCACTAATAAGTATACAGGTTTGGTTGAAGCTTTGCAACAGTCCAATTCACCAGCGAAGTAATTTCAATGGAGATCTAATTGTGCATTTATTTACTGTCTCTATAAGTATTCGAAGCACACCTGCATGCATGGATACTT
This sequence comes from Petrolisthes cinctipes, assembly GCA_033782935.1. Taxonomy (NCBI): domain Eukaryota; kingdom Metazoa; phylum Arthropoda; class Malacostraca; order Decapoda; family Porcellanidae; genus Petrolisthes; species Petrolisthes cinctipes. Next base: position 4,127 of record JAWQEG010004682.1, on the reverse strand, counting down.
ATTAGTTAGTGCTCGTGACTGTACAGTCGGCAAAAAAATTATCAACACCACCCTTACATTGAAATTAAAAAAAATTTCACGGTAAGGTTGGTACTCTTGATGTGTGTGTTGCCAGATTTGAAATTGGCCTCATTACCAAACCTAATTTTTATTACCATTCATGAAAATTTTAATATTCTTTAATTGGGGAAAGAATTATAAGTGAATTACTATTTGTAATTCATTATTATAAAATACTGAAAGTGTCTGAGTGGCTTATCTGTAATCAGGAACACCAACACTACATATCACTGTCTATAAGGGTGGTGTTGATACTTTATTTGCCGACTGTACATTAAATTACCATGTTTCTATGTAAACGGATTACTCACGGAGAAATTAGGGGAAAAAATTTAGGGAAATTACGTTGAAACTGACTTCCCTGTACCACCGCAAGGAAGCATTTTATGGACATACCACCAGGGAGTAAAATATGTTTGTTTGTTTCAGTGTTTCCTATCAACCATTTTATTTTGTAGACATGTTTTTTGAGCACCCTGTATATCTCAATTCCCACTTTGTATTTAACATTGTCCTGGAGATATTCGTGTCACAGATGAGAGAGTGGACCGAACATGAAGATTCGCGAGTACTTAAAAAACAAAAAAATGAACTTAATTTATGCACTTCCTATTAAGGGGGTATTGTTTTGGGTGGTATATCTGGAACAAATGATACCTTCAAACTATTCCAGGCAACAGGATACCATCATTTGTCTTCATCTGGGTGTGTTTCCTGGCATACTTTGGAGGAATCAAGGCACTCCAATCTTTCAAAAGTATACCATTCCCGTAATTAAGCGGGTATAGTATAGTGCTGGCAAAGCTGGAGCAATTGATTCTTCCAAACTATTCCAAGCGACAGACCACCATTATTTATCTGTTTATCTGGTCCTGTTGAGAGAGAGAGAGAGAGAGAGAGAGAGAGAGAGAGACAGAGACAGAGACAGAGACAGAGACAGAGAGTGTACCATGCATGACAAAGTACTGTCAAACCCAATAGTCCTACAATAAACACCATCGAAGGAAACGAACGGCCTCCTCGAAAAATGATGCGAAACTACAGTAGTACAGCTGTTAATCTCATTCCCCCCCCAAGTGGCTCACCAGCAGATGCTGGACTCTTGATGGTGACTGTACTACTACTACACACGAACAACTCCTGCTGCACATGAACCACGGCGCACATACATGATATTCTTTTAATAACTCGGTGGTCCATACAGCCAGCTAGTAGTGTCCAGTATAGGTTTTACCACGGCGGCAGCAAGCACATCATCGCTCTTCCATTCCATTTTTTTTTATTTCCTCCGTGTGCTTGCTGTCCCTACTATATAGCCTATCTCGAAACTCCGTGCTTCCTGTCTCTACTCTTCTATTCCATTTTTATTTCCTCTGTGTTTGCTGTCCCTGCTATTTCCTCTGTGCTTGCTGTCCCTACTATTTCCTCTGTGCTTCCTGTCCCTACTCTTCCATTCGATTTTTATTTCCTCTGTGCTTGCTGTCCCTACTATTTCCTTTGTGCTTGCTGTCCCTGCTACTTTTTCTTTGCTCCCTGTCCCTACCTTTCCTCCGTGCTTGCTGTCCCTACCTTTCCTCCGTGCTTGCTGTCCCTACTATTTCCTCTGTGCTTCCTGTCCCTACTCTTCCATTCGATTTTTATTTCCTCTGTGCTTGCTGTCCCTACTATTTCCTTTGTGCTTGCTGTCCCTGCTACTTTTTCTTTGCTCCCTGTCCCTACCTTTCCTCCGTGCTTGCTGTCCCTACCTTTCCTCCGTGCTTGCTGTCCCTACTATTTCCTCTGTGCTTCCTGTCCCTACTCTTCCATTCGATTTTTATTTCCTCTGTGCTTGCTGTCCCTACTATTTCCTCTGTGTTTGCTGTCCCTGCTACTTTTTCCTTGCTTCCTGTCCTCCCTATCTTTCCTCTGTGCTTACTGTCCCTACTCTTCCTTTCGATTTTATTTCCTCTGTGCTTGCTGTCCCTGCTACTTTTTCCGTGCTCCCTGTCCCTACCTTTCCTCCGTGTTTGCTTTTCTTACTTTTTCCTTGCTTCCTGTCCCTCCTTTCCTCCGTGCTTGCTGTCCCTCCTTTCTATATCCTCCGTGCTTGCTATCCCTCCTCTCTGTCTCTTCAGTGCTTGCTGCCCCTTCTATATCCTTCGTGTTTGTTGTCCCTCATCTCTTCTCCAACTACCGCGTGGTTTACATTTCGTTCGGTACTGTGAAACTGCGAACCCCGGATCCTCACACACAGGACTGACACCACTGAATGTTTTTTGTAGTACTGGGAATTTGTTGTGTGTGCGACTGTGTAAGTGACTACGTGTGTTCCTGGAGTGGGCTGCCCCGGTAATGTTTTCTCCCCAAAACCAGTAAGAATCAGCAGGTTATTTATTGCAGTAGACTTATCAATAAACAGTTTATTATTATTATTATTATTATTATTATTTTTTTTTTTTTTTTTTTTTTTTTTTATTAGTTTTTTTTTTTAATTTTTATTAGTAGTAGTATTATTTTTATTTTTTTATTGTTATTTTTATTATTATTATTATTATTATTATTATTATTATTATTATTATTATTATTTTATACTGTATTGGTTGGTGGCCTGTTTCTTTGTGCAACAGTTTGAAGAAATTTGTTAAATAGTTTCCTTTTCCCGAAGATCACCTTACCACCTTCCTCTTTTAATTAAGCCCCTCTTATACTAGTGACTAGAGCATTATGATTAGGCCTATAGCACAAAGTAAATATTATAGATACCACGTATTATATTGTGTCACTTGAGACAGACAGGCAGCATTTGGGTGATCCCACGTCACTCCTTCATTCCTTCACTCTCAGTCAGTCTCCTTTCTTGCTGTCTGTCCCTCCTCTCTGTAATCTCCTTCTCCCACGAGCATTACTACACAACGTCAACTCACTTCCTTTTCTCTTCTCTTTCGTGCTTGCTGTCCCTCCTCTCTGTAATCTCCTTCTCCCACGAGCACTACTACACAACGTCAACTCACTTCCTTTTCTCTTCTCTTTCGTGCTTGCTGTCCCTCCTCTCTGTAATCTCCTTCTCCCACGAGCATTACTATACAACGTCACTCACTTCCTTTTCTCTCCTTCGTGCTGTCTGTCCTTTCTCTCCGTAATCTCCTTCTCCCACGGGCATTACTACACAACATCACTCACTTCCTTTCTTCTCTCATTCGTGCTTGCTGACTGTCCCTGCTCTCTCTAATCTCCTTCTCCCACGTGCTCTATATACTGTCTCCTTTACGATTTCTGTCCCACCTCTGTCTGTTGTATCTCCTCGTTTCGTTCACGTGTTATAAACAGTACAGTGTGTTCAATACCTATATCGCGGTCTTCTCATTTCCTTGTCAGTCCCCTCCTCCTCCCCAATACCACTACCATTACCGCTATCACCACCACCATCACCACTACTGTTATTTTTTGTACCACTACCATTACCACCACCGTCACCACTACGAACACCACCATCACTACCATCACCACCATTACCATCACCATTACTACTACCACCACCACCACCACCACCACCACCACCATTACTACCACCACCACCATTACCATCACCACTACCATCACCACCACCACCACCATCAACGCTGACGTCACCATTACAGGATTCAGATTACTTGCTCTGCTACGATCGCGTTGGAGGCGGAAAAATAAAAATGAAAATAAATACAGCAACCTCATTAGAGTAGGGAATGTGAGCTGGCTGGCTGGCTGGCTTGGGGAAAGACGGTGGTGGTTCTGTGTGTGTGTGTGACCTCATTGACACACACACACACATGCACACACACACAATAGGTGCAGTCATCCTGTTTAAACCATGGTAGAAGAGAGAGAGAGAGAGAGAGAGAGAGAGTGTGTGTGTGTGTGTGTGTGTGTGTGTGTGTGTGTGTGTGTGTGTGTGTGTTTTTGTTTTTCCTTGCTCTCCTTTTTATATCCTCGTGGTGACTGGGTTCGTCCCGTGATGTTTGTTTATTCAGAATTAACCCTTAAGTGAATAATCTCTTGTTGGTGAACTGGAGGGGCATCTGATTCCTCCAAACTATGTCAGGAAACAG
>JAWQEG010004681.1:5000-30000 GCA_033782935.1 Petrolisthes cinctipes | reverse complement strand
TCATTTAACTTTCCCAGACAATAATACAGAGTTGTCCCTTGGTCATAAAACTGTCACACGGCTCGGTACACCACTGACACATAGGCCTACTACTCAACAAACAAACGTTCATTCTCTCTCTCTCTCTCTCTCTCTCTCTCTCTCTCTCTCTCTCTCTCTCTCTCTCTCTCTCTCTAAACATTCATTTCTTTCTCTCTCTCCCTCCCTCTCTCTCAACATTCATTTTCTCTCTCTCTTAGCATTCATATTCTCTCTCTCTCTCTCTCTCTCTCTCTCTCTCTCTCTCTCTCTCTCTCTCTCTCTCTCTCTCTCTCGTTGACTGTCGTGTTATGCTGGTCACGTGTCCTACTGACTGACATGGTATAAGAGGACTTTTCTCACGCTGGCTATAATGTATGAGTACTCTGTGTGTGTGTGTGTGTGTAAAATTCACCTTTTTATCTTTAAATCTGCTATCGACGTTGCATAGGTTAACGGTACTACCATATGTGTAAGTGTATTCCTCAGTGTGTATATTGTACAGATAACAATTAACCTATAACTCGGTGATTTGCAGAACATTAATTTACCGAATATCAACTAGAACTATATACGAGTAAATAATATCAGAGAAAAGGGGTAACATACATTTTTCGTCTATATAAATGCACTATACATACATATACACAGGCCAAGTCGACTAACCACAACAAATATATATACCTGTACAGTCACGAGCACTAATATGTATCCAGGTGTGGTTCGAATACCTAAAGACAGTAGTAAGTAAATGCACAACAAGATCTCCATTGGAATTATATACTTGGTTGGTGAATTGGACTGTTCAAATCTTCAACCAAAGCTGTATATTTATTAGTGCTCGTGACTGTACACTCGCAATCCAAAATATGTATCCAGGCTTCCTTCAAATAGCTTGATTATGTATTAAGCGAACTAGAGTAAATATGAAACAGGATAAGCGTGTAATTGGTTCACTAGTATGTTAAATGATTCGAAACTTCAACAAGACCTAGACACAAATTTTGGATTGCGACTGTACCTACATGGTGTTTGTTATATTGTAGGATAATACCTGGTAATCTATTGCGTTAGTAACATGTATACCGGTATCCTTTATGGGCTACTGACTGTGACATCCTGTTGTTTACTCTATGCCTGATTTTACTATTTTTATTATCATCATCATCACTCGCCGACAATGTTCTGATATTCAACTTCACTACTGTCTCGTATGTCATGAAGTGTGTGTGTGTACTCTGGATTCAGTATATCGACCAAATAGTTGATTAAAATTGTTCCATACTCCAATTGACTAAACCGTACTCTCCAACTACAACAACAACTACCATCTAGTGCATTACCAGACTTTGGGGGTAAAGAAAGCATACATCAACCAACCAAACATCCATTTATCCATCCATCCACTTTCCCTTCCTCAACCAAGCTAACTAAGTCAGAGGTTGGTTGGTTGGTCTAGTACGGTACTCTATAGTTATAGTTATAGTTAGTGTCATAGCTCACTGTACAAAAGTGTCATGTACAAGAAAATAGTCATGGGGGTAAGCGATGACGATGAGTGGCTTCCTTTAATTAATTCCTATAGAGACATTGTACACTCGTATTACATTTGAATAATTTGTAACGACGACCAGGATAAACTAAGGTAGAGTACAACGCTATCTGATATGGTACAGATTAGGGTAGCTTGACTTGTGACAAAACTTCAGGCCAACACCATGCATGATGTTAATATGATAATGTACTACGTTGGATACCCCGCGATAATTACTTAGTAACACCGTTAATTCTACAGAATATTTCCCTAATATTCAGGTCTCTCAACATGGTTCATACCTATGGTTAATTAATATTACATGCTGGTATTTTCTACTATGTATGTTAAAGCCAAGCCTACCCTCCTATACTATAAGATCTGTAAATATACTATTTAGTAAAAACATTACATGGTAACTTAGGGAATTTAGAGAATTACGCAAGAGAGGCTTCCAATCCTGTTCTCACGCGGTACGTTGCAAAGCCTGTTCAATTGAGTAGCCTGGGGGGAGTTTGAAGCTCTGCCAGACTGTTCACACCACGTAAACACTGCCATGATACCACCTTCTCTCTTCATAGCCTAGCCTCCATTTCAACTTGCCTACACTTTCCTCTAAGGTTCCTTCTTATTTCCCGCTTCAATCACCTCCTTCCCCTAACGTAAATTTGTTTTTCTTTTCCATTATGGCCTCGGATTTGGTCTCGCGTGAGTGGGTTGCCCAGGTAAAAGTTTCCTGTTTAGTTGCAAAGTCCCTACGACATGTTACTCGGCGACATCTGGCAACCACCTCCCTCAGAAGGCGAGAGCGACGTTGCCAGCGTGCACGGGAAGTGGGTCAAGTGTACTAAGTCAGTGGGTCGCACGACGTGGCAACATGGTACACAGTCGATGGTCACGTTTTAGACATGCGTGTTTTTATCTTTATTTAGTTATCAATCTCTTCTTGTAATATAAAAAACGGACTAATTTCTCATACCAGTGATGGTAAGCAACTCCAAGCTGTAAAAGCTAAGGTAGAGAATAAAGCTATTTATTTACAGTGTGGCGCGATTGGCTGGGTGCCGCCACTTGGCTATAGCGCAATGGCCGTGTTAGAACACCTGCTTCATGGCCACGGCTCAAGTATTCATTATAATGCTCTATCCACACTACAACAACCCTACACAATACTACTCACAAATTAACTGTGATATTCATTCTATATTCAATTCTCTATTCATGAGTGGGAGTGATAAAACCTTTGTACCGGCATTGTGTTCGAACTGATGTAGAGCCGGGACTGAAGCCACTGTCGCTGGTCTATTGTCCGAAATGTTGCATGAGTTGGGCTGCAATTAAGAGTGAGCACCCCAGAGTGAGCGTATAGACGGTCCATACAACGAGTTTGACTCTGGCTTTAGTCCAGAACTCTACTTTTAGCACGTGAAAGGACACGAGCCTACAGATGTAAATAAAAATAACAATATTATGTAACCTAGGTCATGTTCTCGGGGACTATGTAGACAACCAGACAAAATCATAACAATGGCACACTTGTAGGAAAGAAAAATATAACCAAGGATCATTCTTCTCAAAGTACAAAAATCAGTACAAGAATAAGGCCACCAATTCCCTTCACACTATAATATCTTACTTCATAACATTTTCCCAGGCACCCATTAATGTGTCCATATAATACCGTGAGCAGTTTCTTTTGTTATGCACAGTGTCATGCAAACAATGATACAGCAGTTTATTTCAAAATTACATTGGTCTTTTTTATATCATAGGATCCTACATACATTGTCAGAACCTACATAATTTTATCCACTACATAAATATAAACTACAGAAATAATAATATATATTCTACTAGTATTGGAAACTGTTGTAATAATAAAAAAAATTAGAATTATCTATCGTAATTCAGAATACAACCTATTCTATAGCCCAATTATTATCGTCATGAGGTGGAAGCCTTGAACCTCATTGATAATTACTGGTGGAGGTTTGTAATGAACTATAAAGCTTTTAATGACTATATTTATTGATATTATTAATTAAACTTTAGTTAGTGTTGGCAGGTGAGACGAGTTACCTGTCTGTGTGTCAGGTGAGGAGGAGTGTGTGTCTGAGGAAACGGCCGTCACCTGGCTTGGGGACACCCTTTCTACATCACACCCACCCACACCCATAACATCCTCATCCAATCCTATGGTGGGCGGTGGGTGGGCGTGGAGGGGCGGGGGTGGGCGGGCGAGGGAGCAGTCCACCTCGCCATCCCCACCACCAGCCACGGACATATCTGAGTCTGATAACATAACCACAGACATGATGGTGGTCCTCTCTCTCTCCCCACAGACGCCCGGACACCTCCCAAGGCCCTCCCGAGTCCTGCCTGTGTCAGTCAAGCTCCTGGCCAAGTGGAAAGTAAAAACTAGGTCTCTGGGCCACCCTGTACACTTCACTTTCACACAAATACAACCACCCAACTTGTGACGTCAACTTAGCATCTATAGTCTCATACTCCGTTAATATATTTTATAATGCACATGAATCACATAACTATTTCTTTTAATTAATCATCTTGTATATATTCCTTGGGTGTGTTATGTTGGTAGTGAAGGGATTATTACAATGAAATGATTTTAGAAGCACTAAATAGTTTCGCTTGGTAAAATGCGTACAACAACGAAAGTAGGTCATGGTGACACATCTCAAATCCATGAATGGTTGAGTTAAAGACAAAAATTGAATTTGAAAGGTGGTTATTAGGAGAAATTATACTTAGTATCTAGAAATGGTCTCTCGGTTATTTCACAATAAGAGTTCAATTGTCGTACGCATTTTAATGGAGGGAACGATTTGTTTCTGAAAATCAAAGAAAATGGACGCAACAAAACTATGGAAAAGTTTTCTATTGTTGAAGACGGTTACTATGCTAGTTCTGAGTACTGGCCGGGGCTGGTATTAAAGGAATGTACAGATAGACACTCGCAATTTTAATCTATTTCTCAATGTCATTTCTAATTAATTTCAGTCTTACGATGATTTACAGAACACGAGTTTGAGGTTCGTATCATTAAATTATTTCTTCGAGGAAAAGACTTTTTGTCGCTCAATTCGTATTACAAAATATTAGGAATTAAGCGAGGAAGAGAAATTTTCCTCTAAGTAATTTTATAATATCACCCTGAATCTAATCAGGCATGACATTGACGTAAACTTTAGCAATATATTGTCCCCTTTTCATCTTAGTACCCATAATACATATAGTAAATGGACCCGTAACACAAGAAATTATAACATCCGTGGTGTGTACGTTGATGATGGCATAGTACCAGTACGATGAGTGTGTTGTTGTTTGTCTATGGAGTCATATCGTACCAGTACCACCACACCATCGTCAACACCATGAATGTTCTTGCATACTGTCCATCGATCATCACACATTGTTACTGTGACATAAACACTGACCACATGCACCTAATTACTCACATAGGCTATACTGACGAGAAGAAAACCCACACTGGCAGACGGAAGCATCATATTTTCTTCTCGCCATAGATAATCACGCCAAAATTATTCCTTCAACTCACATACTGTCCTTGAAATATTAATTAATTCCTCTCCGCTCATTAGCTTAAAGCACACTAGGTCACTGTTATTTTTGTTCCTGTTTCCTGACATGGGAGGAATAAAGCCTGCCTCCCAACAACAAAAACAACAACAGATGAATATTAAACCACCCAACAACAACAACAACAACAACAACAGATGAATATTAAACCAGCCAACAACAACAACAAAAAACAACAACAACAGATGAATATTAAACCAGCCAACAACAACAACCACAGATATATTACAATGACTAAGCAATAGGAGTTTGGCTGGCACACTTATAATTGCACCTTTCCCTTTCAACCTCCATCCTTCATCTTCTGTTTCTCGAGTCAGCAGATTAATTTGTTCCATACAGAATCAAGGCCACGGACGTCTTCGATCTATAACCCTCTGAAAAAAAAAAAAAAAAAAAAAAAAAAAATACTGAAGATGGTGCATATTTTAATTTTTATTTGGGGTAATTGGAGGACGAAGGAAAATGTATGTTCAAGAATAATATTATTATACCCATGCATGCAGTTGATTGACTATAATTATGTTTGCAAATGCTTGGTGTGAAAGCAATATAGAGTATAGTATGAGTAACAGAGAGAGAAAGTAACAATAGAGAGTGAAAGGAATATAGAGATTTATAATATGTATGTTGAGAAAGTGTATGCAATGTCAGAGAAATCAACAGCTAGGGCAAGCAAAATATCTGTGAAAGTTTCTTAGCCTATATATAATTATGTGCATGGTATAGGTTAATTATTTACACTTAATCAAAGAAAGTTATTTGACATAATATGGTGTATAGTAGACATATGTGGACAAAATGGCATCTACAAGTGTGATGAGAATATGTGAAGCAAAGAGAATATAGTTAGTGTGTTAGTTAATATTTAAGGAATTAATTAAGGTTGAGGTGATTACTTATATAGTATGGATGAATGTTATGATAAGGTGAGTGATTATATAAGAAAGCAACTTAGATTAAGAATGGGTAAAGCAAAAGAACAAATTGTGCATGATTAATAAGAGTAGAAGAGGATTACAAGGAGAAAGATATATATAGAGGCTTACTCCTCGATCCTCTATTATAGTGATTAGCCAATGTTAATTTGGGCTGTAGGTAACCCGGTTTTAATTTGACCGCTTATGATGTGGTTCCTTTCATCAAGTATAGATAAATGAATTTCGTTGTGGAAGTAAAGACTTGTGGGAGAGGGTCAAAACTGAGCATATCTTGGGCTTGAAAGTGAGAGTGAATGCAATACTTTCTCCCTGTTGATTTTTTTTTTTTTTTTTATTGCTCCGTGGCGTCAATTAAAAGACAGACAACAATACAGAAGGGTAGGCGGGACCCATAAAAATCCAATGACTACACTCGCACATACACACACACACACACATCACGAAAAAAAAACAGATTGAAACACAAGACAAATATTTACATATGACCTACTTAAATTCACCAAAGCGAGGGTGGCGTACCAAAAGTTCCTCTAAAACCTGGTGGTTTAGCAGGTGTCAACAAACCACATCAAGCGGCAGGCCCCAGGGCAAACAAGACTAACAACATCCAGAATGGCATACAGTTCACACAATGTTGAGCTAGAGTGGTTACACAGACGATGGCCAACCCAGCCCCCTGGATGTGACTCCAAATCAGGTGAGAAAACGGCATAACCTGCTGCACCATCCACTTGCAATGAGCCATCAGTGTAGAGGCAGTATGGGTCTGTGATGGAGGACGTCACTGTTTCTATGTGTTCCAGAGCCAACTGCCGCTGTAGAGAAGGCAGGTCCGACTTGGAAGTAGAGGTGTGAAGCTTACACCAGGTGTTGGTAACATCCACGGAGGGGGCCCTGGGGGGACTGTTGATATCGGATTTAATTTTTGTATCCTTAGCCACTGAGTCCTCATTCCTTAAAAATTAGAAGTAAGACATTGATGATGATGATGATAGTGATAATGATGAATATTATTATGAACAGTAGGAGAATCAACTAGTGGATTAAGGACTAATTAACACCAATCAAGTAATCAGTGGAGTCATCCCTGTAGACTGAGGAGAAAACAACGACAGTACTTGTGTTATAGAAAATGTATTATAGTATAGTTACCCCTTTTAACAGATAGATTTATATGTTATCATGTATGGATATTGTGGTTAATTCCGTAACATTATATTACATTAGGTGACTGCATATTACGAGAGGTGTATTAACAAATGAGATGAAACCTGTTGAAATTGGTTGTGGATGCTAGAACAGGTAGAGAATATTTGACAATAATTGCTTTAGAGGACACACACACACATACACACATCTTAACTCTGCTCCACCACTCCTGAAGAAAGAGGTCATATTTAATTAAGCTTCATAAGGGCAGTAATGAGAGATTATATTTAGCTCCCCCTTCGGACCTCAGCTCACTTCCTTTCAATAAATTCTTCAAATAGTTCTCCTTTAATTCTAAAAAAAATCGTGCTTGCTGTCTGTCCCTATCTAGCTGCCTCGACCTCCTTCTTTTTCCTCTTACAACTCTCTTTTCTCCATCATTTTCAGTCAAGCGAATTAACAGTTGGCATTGATAACTTGGGGAAGCTATTTGGTGGCTGGAAATATATATATCCTTCCTTAATAATAATAATTCTTTCGTCGTTCCTTCCATTGGGTTTGTTGGTTTGGCCTTCAGTAGCAAATGGATCTCTCACACACGCACAAACACTTTCTCATTTCCTTGGCTTAGACTGAATTAAAAACTGAGCCTTGGTGCAAATATAGTATTAATCATTTAGCTGAAAAGTAGGAGTAATTAATGACATTATAATTACAGTACTAAAGTGTAAAAATGCAAAATGAATGACAATTAAATAGGATACGTGGGGTGACAATGACAGCTAGGGTGAGTCAGTGTGTGTTTAGTGGCCTGTAGATGTAAAATATGAATAAATAATGCCTAAATAATACAGTAACAAAGTGTATAAATGCAAAATGAATGCAATAGGGTGAGGTAGGTGGTAGCGGGTAGGTAGGGAATTAGGGGGGGTACGTATGAGTAGGGGGGTGCCAGGGTGTGTTGACATGGACCAGCTGATCTCCTTCCTGTCTAACTTCTGTCCCTTAATACACCCTTAAATACACCCCAACCATCTGTGTTAATTAGTACACTTGTTAGGGGTTGTACTCGCCTCCAATTACACTGTCTACAACCCCATAATAACAGGTATATTATTAATTACAAGGAAGTGTTGTAATTCTCATCACTTTACACGTATCATTAATTACACTCTACAACCTCATAATAATAGGTATATTATTAATTAATTACACTGTCTACAACCCCATAATAACAGGTATATTATTATTAATTACAAGGAGGTGTAATGCAGTTATAAATAGGTTGTTAAATTTATCAAAACTTACATATATCAACTATATCGTAATTTATTGTGTAATTTTGATAACTGTAATGTGCAAAGTGTAATTGTTGGAGTGTTATCACGTTGTGTAAATAGTGTAAATGTGTTATATGGTTTGTGTAGTGATGACAGAGATGATATTTACCTTTTTTTATAATTTCAGTGCTGTAATTAATCACTTTGATGACATTTTATTAAGGTGTAAAGTCACAGTGTAGTTGGTGGTGTTGTGGGCTATTGGTAATTATACAGAAATCGATTTGGTAAATTTAATCTCCGAGAGAAACACCATAGATGAAAAGTGTCTTAGAATGGTCCAAAATAGTGGGAAAATATACTAAAATATACAATATAGTGAATCCAGGTCTTCTGTAAAAATACCATCTATTTCTATAATTATTGTTGGATTTTATTATTGAATTATTTTTTAATTTCGTTCATAATGTTACACAATTTTCAGTGTCCAGTGCGTATTTCTTTTTTTCTTTTTAATGTTGCGACACTGGACATAGGCTTCATCATGCCCGTTACCGTGTCCCAAGTCAATTTCCGTACGTCACAACTTCCATATACTCTTTGGTAGTCCAAAAGCTAACCTTGGTACTCGTCACGAAACTCAACTGCATGTTACAGGACGTCGGGATCCGTGGCCAGACAATTTTTTACCGGGTGGAAAATGTATAGTGTGTGAGCGGTCACAATTGCCAGACGATATCACGAAATTGGCAGAGAAAAATTAATTGGTAACTGTATGTGAAAAAAACTAAAAGAGTGTTTAGAGTCATAATAATGTACTGTAATGTATGTGCAAGAAACTAATGTACTGTAATGTGCTGTAATGTGTATATAATATTTACGCCAGATTACGTATGTGATGTGGCAATAACTGGAAAGGAGTGCGGCAATGGGTGACTTGGAGCAGTTTGAGGATCTGCTGTTGCGTAGCGCTCGCAATGGGGATATCAAGACAGTGGAGGATATTCTACAGGCACGCAATGAAGGCAAAGTCAACCTGGATATCAGTTGTAAAGGTAAAAATAGAGTGAATTTATTGGTGTTAGTGGAGCAGCAGGTGAATGTGGTACAGCTCCCTTTAACTCAGTACAGTAAAGTCTTTCATCCCATGAATTATCAGTACTTTGAAATTACCGTGGGATGCAGATTCGTGGGATGCAGAGTATATATAAAAGCAATGGGAAAATATTTATGCTAAGAAAGACCCACTTTTTATAGACAAAAAGTATTTAATATGGACGTTTCGGAGGCAACTACCTCCCTCTTCAACAGTACAGAGTTGAATGAAACATGAAAGGAAAATAAGTAGCTGACAGGGGGAGGGAGGGACAAGGTGTCTATAAAAAGTGGGTTTTTCTTAGCATGCTGCTCTTCACGTCATTGTGAATTACCACTCCATTACGGAAAATATTTAATTTTTACTAGGACCTTTTACCAAGAGACATTTTACCATAATTTTTCATGCCAGTAATTGCTTTATTGAAGAAGAAGGTGAGTAAAACATCATATGATACTAACATAAAACAAACTTTGAGAACATTTGGAAATTTGATTCATTTGATTGATAGGGTGAAAGTGGCGGAAATCTTAGTTACTACCCTCACGCTCCTCTGGTAGTTCACGCTTCCTCTGTTGCCTCAAAGCCGATGAAAACATTTATAGTGGCATCAAGATCATTAACCTTTGTTTCTTATGGCACATCCACTATGAGGTGAAGTAAAAGTAGTTTCCTACGATAACTGATACACGCCACTAAAATAACATTCCAGCTTGACAAATATTGAAGAATTTCCAAAATTCCTTCACTGTGTGAGTTGCGACGGCTGTGTGTGAGGCAGAGGTTGGTGATGAGGTGCGGGGAGAGGGAGAAATGGTGAGTAAAATGGTGGGGTTGCCAGATTCTTCCGCTTCACTTTCACTTGTTTCAGTCGCTTCAATTTCCTTCAGTTCCACTTGTGAATCAGTTTCTCTGTTCATTTTATCATGAAGTTGCTTGTAAAATAGAAGTTCCAACCATGATGAGTCAGTACAAACCCGTGAGATGCGTCTTTATGGTGTGACATGATTTTGGGTAAACATTAACTAGTACCGTGGGATTCAAAATCGTGGGATTGAAATGCGTGAGATTCAAAACTTTACTGTATATACTGTACACAAAATGTAAAATATGACATGGAAATCATTGACGAGTGAAATACGAACTGTGAAGGTAGGATTCAGAATGTGCTGAAATTAAGAAAGTGACTACCGTAAATATTCTTTTTCTGTTATTCAGGAGTCTTGGATATAAACTATTAATTTTTTCTAGTAGACTGTACCATTCTACATATACTATAATTTTTTTGCTGTGTATAAGTATATGAAGACAGCAGTGAATTAATTATGTGAATCTTGCCTTCAGGAAAAACGAAGAGTAACCAAGGCTGGACACCACTTCACCTGGCCAGTTATTTTGGCCATCGGGGAGTGGCCGAGGCACTGTTACAACACGGAGCAGCCATTGATGCCCACAACCATGCTGGAGACACTCCCTTACACAAGGCTGCACTCACTAACAGAGAGGTCAGTGGCCGATGTTATCATTAGGCTGAACTTTCCCATATTGTCCTAATTAAGTAGTCCATTAAAATTATAAGGCATACTGTACCGTATACAATTTTAATAATGCGGTGAAATTCCAATGGACTATACTCGGATGATATAACAACTGATATCCATGGTCTGAGTAACTTGCCAGCTAAGGAAATTCACTGCTTTTCTTATATACAGTATGTATAATTTATTACGGTAATTAGCAGTTAGGTATAAATACTGGTGTGGTATTGCAGGATGTGGTGCTGTTACTGTTGGAACATGGTGCGTGTGTCTCCATGGTCAACGGGGAAGGACTCCGACCATCCAGTCTGCCCAGGGATGCTCAGGTAGGCTACTCATACTCACTCTTATTTCTCCTTTCTTTTTTTTTTACATTTATTATATTATAACTCTTCATATTTAGTATTTTTTTTTTAAGTTACTGGAAAGTTTTGCTGTTCATGGATATCTAAACTCTTAATCCTATTTTGTATGGAAAAGTTGAGAGCAAAGTGATGTTATGGCTTCCTAAAACAGGTACTGTACTGTACTACTGTATATACTGTACAGTAACAATCTTTGGACTTCTTGGTCAACTCTAAAACTTTCCACTGTCATCAATATTTTTGCATTATTGGTGCAATGTTTTATTTTTCAGGTTACCAAGTTGATTGAAGCAGCTGAGAAAACTGAACAAAGAAGGAAGGAAGAGAAACTCCTCCACTTTGCAAGGGAAGGACAGGCAGAGGATATTGCATTGTTGGTAAGAAAGAGTTGAATCACAGTTGCCATACAGTTAGATACTTACACTGAAAACTAATATTACAGTACTGTATAGTGATTAGTTTATATTTTAGCAATACATTTTTGGACATTGTAATGAAATTAATGGAGGATTGGGACTTTAGATAGTCAGAGAAATATCATCAGTTTGAATTACTGTAAACAGAAATTTATTGGTAATCATAAATATCAGTTACCCTATACCACTGTGATTTTGATATAATTATTGAGTACACATTGGATATAATGCATGGAGAAGTATCGTTGTGAAAGGAACAGGTACAGGTTACAACTAATAATTGGAATCGACTCAGTCCATCATGTTGTGACAGCATTACTTACCATGGAAGTCAAATTGATCAGACATTAGCAGTGTATACTGTACTGTATTCTGGTAAGCAAACATACAAGGAGCACAGTCATTGAAATATAACTATAACTGATATCTCTCTTGGTTACTCCGAGGAAAGGATCAGATTGTCCGGTTTGATCCCCGCTGCTTCTGATACAATTATCACTGATATTACGGCATTTAGTTCAGAGAATGAGTGATTCATTTATTCATGTGTAATAAAGTTATGTCATGAATATACAGTGATCATTCAGTGATAAGATAGTGTGACTTTGACTAATATCATATTTTGTTATCTGAAGAAAGGAAATATTTAACAATTTATTTGTTGTTGGTAAGGATACCTGTACTAAAAACTAATACATCCTGACTTACTTTTCCCCTGGGTACCTGCAGCTGAAGGAGCCGGGTGGACCGAATGTGAACTGCACTGACAACCTGGGCAACACCTGCCTTCACTGCGTCGGGTACCGTGGCCATATCGATGTTGCTGTCGTTTTGCTTCAGAATGGCTGCGACCCTTCCATCAAAAATCATAATAGTTGGTAGCACTGTTTTGCTGCTTTACTTGTTAGATTTCCCTTACGACTACTGTATAGTTGGCAACAGCTACTTCAATATTGCATGAACTGGCAATTAAGGGTAAAGTAACCTGTCAGGGAGAATTTTAAGTTCTCTAGGGGTAACAAGACCCACCTGAATTAGAGTAGTATGAACACAAAATCATCTTTATGCCTAGATAATGAGAGCATTGGCAAGCTGACAGGATGTCTGCTGTTATTACAGTATTAATTTGAAGAGAAAATTAATACCACAAAACTTTACAAATGCAATAATAAATTAGACAACACTCCAGTAGAATGTACTTTTAACTAGGACTAATGAACATCATGCAAATCTCTTTTAGATTAATGCATGGATGATGGAGCTTTTCCTCTGGTGCATGACTTTAACATTGGCTGTATGTTCAAGTAGTATTCCCTGTACCATTATTTTGCTTTAATCATTGTCAGTAATAACTAGTGTGCCAGTTATAACCAATGCATGTTATAAAGATCTAAGGTTGTAGTGGATTGTTTGAGTTTCCATTCAGGTAAGTGTTTGATCTGAGCTCTGAATAAGAATTTTTGTAAAAACTTTAATCTTCAGTATGCCAGTCCAGTTATATACTACAGTACTCTAATCTAACTCACTTTCCCTTCTTGTACATAGCAGAATCACTGTTGTAGATTTGTAAGGATGCACACATAGACTGCATACAGTACTTGATAGAGAGGCCACTTTTGAGTTAGTTGCAATTATTCTGACAATAAAACAATTGGTTGAATATCTTTTCCTTGTAGTTGGCTTTTCTCCACATGGTTGTTGATTGACCTGGCTGCACCCCACAGACCAGACAGCCTATGACCTGGCTCAGACACAGCAGATGCAGCAGGTGTTGAAGGTACAGCCAGTGCGTAGCTTCCATCACAGTGCTTCTCGCTTTGAGGGACCTCTCCTTCGCCAGATGCGCATCTTAGGTTGGCGTATGGTCTGGGTGAGTGTATAGACCTTGTACATACAGTATTGTAACTTTGTAGTATATGGTGTGGGAGAGGCTGTGTGTAGGGCTACTATTGGAGGGTTGTCATTTTTTTAACCCTACTTCATATTGTTTTAAAAAGGTTAAATATTATAGTGTGTAAACATTACTGGCAATCATGATTTCATCCACCTGGAAAATGTGCCTCAGGTAGCCAGAATAAAATGCAAATATTGTCAGCTGTTTTGTTTTGTTTTGTTCTCAAATTAGTATTATTTTATAACAAGATTTGTAGCAACCATACACAAATGTTATTCCTACCCCAGGGTGTGCTGGAGAGAGGAGTGTTGACATTCTTCAGCAGCCGTGCTGATGCTAGTTCTGGAGTGAGACGGAGAGACTATAAATACCTAGACAATGCAAAGGTTATACCCATGATTGGGGGAGATGGAGCAATGTTCCTCCTCCAGTATAATGATGGTACTTGTCATCGCTTGGCTGCCACACCTGATCCTGTCCACCCAGCTGCAGTCAACAGGCAGGTTAGTACAGTTTTACCTTTTTTAAGGACAGTCTGTATGAGTGGAGGGGCTCTATCACAGCTCTTCACCACTAAGCCTTGTAGTTCACTGTGAATGAATTCATTAAACATTATTACTCTTGACACACCAAAGTGAATTATAGAATGAAAATGGCAAGTAGTCTATATGGATATTGTTAATAATATAAGTGAATACATTAATGTAAACAGGTTCTGGTATTATTTATAGCAATAAACATGTTACCACTTTTCACATGGTTGTTATTATTTCTCGTAGTAATTCAACCGGTTATTTCAGAAATGGGTGACAATGTTGAACAACCACATCCGCTTTTCAACCCACTATGTGCAGCATGGTTTGTGTGTCGATGATGACGATGATGATGATGATGCTGAGGACAGATCCATACAGCCTCTTGGCTGCATGTCGGTAAGTAATTCCAGATTGTCATATGTTATACTGTCTGCTTAGTCACTGGATAGCAGTGTCATTTTATAGTCAGTATTTTAATAGCTGATAATACATTTTGAACTGTGCAACATCCATCTTCAGAGAAACTGTCTTATGTTTTTCCTTGTTTGTGGTACAGATTTAATTATCAAAACACAATTTCAGAGGTTTTGTTTGCCCTTTCCTCTTATGTTGCAATATTTACAGAATTCCATATTTTGCAGGATGCTCTACAAACAGCCACAGCTCACCAGCAGTTAATGGAGCAGCAAGTGGAGGAGGTGATGGCTACACTGTCCTCTCTTAACCTTGACCACTCCAAAGAGGAACCTGTACATCAAGTCATCAGGGTGAGATATTGGCACTGATCAAGTAAAGGACAGGCATGAATATAACCCCAACTGAATATATATTGCATCTTCTGAGTGAGACTGTAAACTGACAAGAAGCAAAGAAGAAAATTGTATCAGGGCAGATTTTTTGGATATACAGTAATGCAATATTCATGGGTTAGGGGACAAAATGAGGAAGGTAATGCCAAACATGAGTGGGCTACTTTTTCAGTTACATACTTTGTTGTTATTTCATAAGTTGTATTATTTTTAATATTTGCTTTTTTTGTGGTCCGTGGATGGCTTAATTATTCTTGTGTAATTTCTGATTTAATTTTCAGAGGTTTTCGTTGCTGTCTGGAACTGCTCGGAAAATGGCCTCCAGTCTCACACACTGCCTATCCCTGATGCAGCAGCAGGAGGAGGTGAGTCAGCTCCAGTTAGAGTCAAGGTGCACAATATTCTTCATTTACATCTTTAGGAATGTTAAAATCAACCACTGTTCCATGAAGCAATGCCCACAGTTTGTTTTGTTATATCTTACAGGTGCGTGACTTACAACTGCGTGAGGAGCGAGAGAAGGTACGTGTGCTGGAGGAGTCGCTGCGTGTGTTGGCCACAGAACACCATCACTTGGAAGAGTCTATTGCTTCCCATGTGTCCTCCTCCTCCAGTGTCTCACCCAGCCTCTACAACACTCCCGCCAACTCCTACGTTTCCCTCCCACGCCCTCACAGATTCTTCGATGCCACCAGTGACGATGAATTCTTTGATGCATTTTCACAAGGTAATCTCTCCTTTACTAACAAACTCTTTCATTCTTTTAAAGTAATATGGTGACTTAGAATATCTCAAACAATATTATTTAACTGTCAAAGTGGCATTGAGTTGTTGACTTGTTCAACATTTTGTCCCTTATGTATTTTACTGTGATGCAACGACTATTTCAATTAACACAGGTCCAGTAGATCACTAAGTCTTAAAATTTATATGGTAATGAACAACAATCTGCGAGAAAATATTTGGTGGTCTTCTGTGAGAAACTGAATGTAAAATGAAGTATTAGATACAAGTATTACCAAAATATCAAAATATCAGGAGCCTACATAAGAATATCTCAGGTCTCAAAGTTGAAATAAAAGTTCAGGACAGAAGTGAAATAATTATATCCTAAAACATAATTATATACATTTCTGTTGTAGATGATGATGGAAGCGGAGGGACCCTGGTGAGTCTACCGTCCCCATGTGGCAGCGAGTGTTCCACAAACACCCTCGTCTCCTGCATGTCTTCCCTTCCCACTGATCCACAGTCACCCTTGTCCCCCACCCACCACCCTAACAACCCCACCTCCTCCTCTGCTACTCCTCCCAGTGGTCAGCAGGATGGGGGAGGAACCTACACCATATCCCAACCATCCTCACTCAATGCCCAAACAGACACCACCAATGTAGCAACTTCAGGAGTGGACACACAGGGACAGACCAAGAAGGGACAAGTGGGACAAGATGGAGGAGACAGAACCTCTTCATCACCTTCGTCTACATGTCTCGGTGCTGTGGAAACACCTCTAGTTAGAACCTCAGATCTGAGTGAAGCTGGCAGTAACACTACTGTATCCAACTCTCGACATGGATCAGTGGGGGACGAGAAGTAAGTGTCCCCACATCTTGTAAAGCCCCGCCCATTCTTTTTTATTGCATATTTTTCTACCGTATTATAAAAATTCCATCCTCCTCAATATCCGGTTATCTATCTTTAATCTTACATTCTCCTTTCCAGTACCTACCAGGCTTCCTCTTAAATCTTTATTCTCCCTGTAGTTATATCCCTGGCTGTATCCCTTATTTCAACGTCCATTTACATTTAACGTAAAATTCTATTTTTTTACATTCATTATCATATAATTTCTTAGTTGCCAATGTTTTACTTTGACATTATATTTTACTTTAATTAAGCGTCAGTCAACACTGCCGTCTAGATAGAAAGATATTGAACTTTCTTGGTAGAATGTACCTTCAGAGGTTTTGCCTATTTACTATCAAGAAATAATTCTCTAATTATTCACATAATTTCCATAGTTCTGCTCTTTCTTATATTTTATTTATGTCTGTTCAGTCACACTCTACCAGTACTTGTCCAGTTGTAAGAATATTCTGTTTCTGTCTTTTTTGTTTAGTTACCATGCTTGTGTACCAAGCTTGGGTTTACGGTATATTATGAAATATATTCATATCTATATTTACTTTTGTTGTCTGTAGTTTTCCAGTTTTGTTTATTAACATTTGTAGTCACATAATCCAAAGACTGATTGACCTGGAATCATGAAGAAATTTTGTTGTATGCCATATGAATACTGGATATGTATAGTATATGTATGTTCATGTATTTTATTTGTCATGTTGAGCCAGTCATTCCTTGGTGCATTGTGTAGACCGTATAGTTTCCCCACTGACTGTGTAAACCTGTAGTACAGATAGACCTACCTACTGCTAAGGGGCTATGATGATGATGTTGATGAATTGGAGGCTACTGATTACTCCAAACTTTATCTCAAAGTAAATCACTTACTTCACACATTACTGAGAAAACCTGTTTCTTGGTACAGATAGGTGGAAATTATATCCTTGAAATTCATCCAGCATCTTCCTAACCCCCTTAAAACAGAAATATATCATATATTTTTAACTTGCAAAGTTTTGCAGCTGCCACAACTGTCACCTGCAGCTAATGTGAGATTCAAATATTGTTCATTAGTTTGTGTGTAGTGTTGAGAAGAAACAGCATCATGATATTTTGACTACAGTACATAACCAGTTGAAATTATTGACTGTGTTGTGCATGCCTGTTGACTGTCTGTTGCATGTGCACCACAAGTACAGTACATTACAGGGCTGTTGTTTCTGCTTGTATGTAATGTATTTGTAAAGATAATTGTTTACAGTATAGGCCTATTATATAGGACTTGTGATGCAGCTAAAATGGAACGTCATAAAAGATGAGTATGTTAAGTTGACTTGTTTTCAAGAGATGGGAATTCATAGCAATTTAGGTAAAATATAATACTATATATATTTTTTGCATTGACCTTTGTTCAAATTATATATACAAAGATACAAAGTAATTTTTAAGGAAATATTGTATGGTTATAATACAGAGGTGAAGAATGTTAATAATATTTACATTCAGTATTTTTTATCTGTATAAAAATGTTCAAATTATGGTAGCTATTAATGGTAAAGATAAATTTTAGTGTCAAGATTATTTTTGTATTGAAGTACAGTACTTGAAATGTGAACCATAAACTCATAAACTTTAATGCAATAACTTACAATCTTTTCAGGTAATCATGCCTTGGTATATGAGTATTTGTTTAAAGACTAGAATTACATCATATAATAATTTTAATGTAAGACCTTTTGTGATTCTGGTGATGGTGAAATAACAAATGGAGTATAGCCATAATTTATGATCCTATTTTGAATACAGTACTGTATCTAAGAAAGTGTAATATTGTTATGATAGATACTTAGAGTTAAGGGTGCTTGGTAAATTAAATATATCATATTTTTTAAAACTTAAAGATGTTTATTAAATCTATGAATTTTTATATATTAGATATATTAAGACATGTAGTGTACTTGTGTACTTGCAGTGGTCAAGAAGTTTGTGTTGAATGTTGATAAGTGTCATATCCATAGCCTGCTAAGTTACCCATGTCTGCCAAAGATGACAATTTGTGTACAATACTCTGACACTCGTTGCTCAAATATAATTCACCATTTTATGGATCTGAATGTTTAGAAACAAAGAGTTAAGTATTCATTAAAAATTTCTGGTATGTGATATAGCCTAGTGGTGTATAGCTTATCCCATTATTTTTATACAGATTTATAAAGAGCATATAAACTGCATGCTGCTGTAATGTATGCATAGCATGTGTG
Organism: Petrolisthes cinctipes; assembly: GCA_033782935.1. Taxonomy (NCBI): domain Eukaryota; kingdom Metazoa; phylum Arthropoda; class Malacostraca; order Decapoda; family Porcellanidae; genus Petrolisthes; species Petrolisthes cinctipes. The sequence goes on along the minus strand of JAWQEG010004681.1, from coordinate 10,919 downwards.
TAATTATTGTTATGCTACAATAAAGGTCTGCATTATGTAATCCATCCCTTCCATCATTCAACACAAATGTGTGTTTAATATGTGTGCTTGTCTTGGTAATGTTGTATTAAGATGTAAGGAAGGAGCATCATGTCAAGTTCCTTACACCAGAGCTGTTGGATGGCATGTGAACACACAGGATTAATCTTGAAGATATACAAGGTAAGGATAATTATATTTGGTTTGATTAAAGAATGTGAATTGAATATTAAGTACGGTACTGTACATAAATATGGAAAGTAATGTTACTTTGATATCCACTTGAGATAAGACATATATAACACACAAAGGAAATAGAAAAAAAATCTCAATGTTGTACCAGTAGTAGATATTATGTTATGCTTTGTAGGTGTTGTTTGGTTCTTCTCCTTTTATTATATTATTGTTTATTTTGTTGTTGTTGTGACTTGGTCCCACATTATGACCTCATTCACTGGCACTAGAGAGTTGTTGAAGTGAAGTGGGTAGTGGAGATGGAGATAGATGGATCAGTTTTACAGTGACTGATGTATCTGCACTTTGAAAAAAGGTTCTTAACTGGATGATGAATGAGAATAGTACTGTACATTGGTACCTAGTTACTGACGACAGATAGATATGAGGAACTACTTAGCTACTTATGCTGGTTTGGTTCAAGTACTGTACCTAAGCAATTGAAAAATGTTGCATATATGTTAGTACAGTATAAATTTTCTTTAGATATATGATAGTGATCAAGGAGCACTAGTGATCTGTTGGGTGTTTTTGTTAGCATAAACATGCTAACTGTGTAAGGTAATAAACCAGCAAACATAATTTGCCTCCTACCCAAGGAGGACATGGTAGATCCTTGTACTGGTGTAAACAATTGCTATAGTGGAGCAATCAAGTACAGTACAGTGTCCTGGTAACTCTACAAGCACTACCCCATTCAACTCACTACATCCTATCCCTTGTTGGACAATCCCTAGAGGTTATAATAAACATCTCTAGTTATAATATTTTTTACTTCTGCTTCCCATGGTACAGTATAATATTTTCAGATGTATTTAATTTTTCTTAAAGTATCATGCCTCCATGATGTAAGAAGAGAGTAGGTCTTGTGAATATCACTTAATTGTCAGTTTCTGTGACTTTATGGTTCTTTTCATAATGACCCTTGCATAGTTGGATAGGTATTAATTAACTCTCAATTAAAATAGATAATAGATTAATATGTATAAGATGTTGTATGTTTGGTTGGCAGGTCATCGTTCAGTCTGGTATCACTGGGAGGGACTCGGTACAGCGCACCAAGCCTCGGCCCTCGCAGGTACTGGCGGTCATGGGGAAGGTGAGCTCTCTTCTTGGTTTATTATATTGGTAACATTTTTATATTTCTAATGTATAGTTGACAGCAGCAACTTACTTCAAACTTTATCCATAATTACAGTAATTGATAGAGATGTAACCCAGCCACTGAGGGCAATGTGAAGTGTGTCTTAGGGGTTGTTTTTCCCAGGTGAGACAGGGATGGATGAGTATAGTCTCCTCCCAATTATTCTTTTGTAAATAGTAGTAAAATGTGTAGGAAGGAAGATTTGATAGTTATTTGATAGTTAATTTAAGGGATTGGCCATTTAAATTTGAATTGGACTCTTGAATAATATGATTTAACTCATGTTATGCAAGTAAAAGATTGAAGTTAATTTTTGGTGTCAACTGTACCAGCAGAACAAAGGCTCACCCCAAGTTGCCAGCAGTATTAGTGGTATGACAAAAAATGAAAATTGCTGAATATCCATCTAATCCAATTCAGGACTACTGGCAGTTGATGAGGAACTGCAGTAAAATGTAATTTGTGGGTGACTTTTTCATTTCTAGTTTTGCCAGCTATATCTTAAAGAGTTTGCAGGGTACTGTAATGATATGTGGAGTCGTCATCAACAAGGTGAGAACAAACTCTTTCTCTCTTTGTCAGTTCCTAGAGGTAAATTGGTCAGCAGAATTGGGTGACTTAGGATAAAGAATTACTGAGACAAAGTGAAGTGGGCGCTCCATCCTTTTCACTGTACAGTATGGTACTATGCTCTTCAACCAGTATTTTAATTTTCAAACACATTAATGTTTTACTACCAAAAAGGGACCCTATGCAGTTCAGCTGGGTAGTCTACTTGTTAGTGATGACCATATGATACCAATACTAGATCTTTGCCTTATCCTGGGACTGAAGCCAAATAAAAACTAACGAGTTGGGTAAACTATTCAGGACCCACACATAGTTTGAACAATTAAATTTTTTTTTTAGTTGAACTTTTGGCATTCATTCTCCCATAATGATATACGGTAGACCAACAAAGTGGGCCACGTATAGTGAAAAGAATAATAACACTGTAACGTGGCCGGATATATGGAAAGGGAGTAAAGATATAAATGTGTGTGGGAGGAGTGGACAGAGAAATATAATATGAAGGACCGTCCCTGGGTGTGGGTCGGCGCAGAGGTACCGGACCAAGGCACTCAGTGAGGGCCAGGCAGGGCGGCACTGTCTGAGCTGCTGTGTCATCAGTGTCACTCCGACCTCAGAGGGGGAAGGTTGTGTTCCGCTCAGGTTTCATCCCAGTGAAATTGCGTACAACCCGAGAGATAAAATCAAAGTGTTTACTTGGAATAATTTGCGTGGTAATGGTGTGTTATTGTGTGTTTATTCAAAGTGTTAATGAGAGTAAGAAGAGTGTGAGAATCCTTGACAGAACCATGAACCTGCGTCACCCACCTTCCTTAAACTAACCTGCCTCACTCACTCACTCTCACTCACTCACTCTCACACAACACCAAACTCCCTCTGTATTCCCTCTTACTCATCACACAACACTAAACTCCCTCTTTATTCACTCATAGTTACCCTTCACAATAGCTCTGATTCTCATGTACAGTATATAGGATAATAATAAAATTTTATATCACGCGTGGTGGACAAAGCTCAGTGAGTATGTTTTGTTTTCCATCCAACGTTTATTATTATTATTATTATTATTATTATTATTATTATTTTAGTTCATCACATTGAGAAGCCAACACAGTGAAGTTCTTGTAAAACGTTTCTGAATTATTAACTTCATTTGTTATTTTGGCTGGACTGTATTTTTTTATTACACACACATGCAGTCATCAACTTGTTAAAAACTGACATTGGTTAGATTAAAACTATTATCTGGTGTGAATGGGATATAATAATTGATCTGTGTTTATATAAAAAAAAATGTGTTTATAATATATTTTCTATGTTTTATGCGATTCAAGTCAAAAGTTTATTGTTATTACCCGGATATATTATAACGTTAGCCTGGATAAAGGGGATTTTCATGTGTTAAAAAGTGACCATAATATTATCATCTGGTGTTAATCCAATCATAAATTCCAAACAACAGAACACCATTATTTTTGTTCACAGGAGAGAGAGAGAGAGAGAGAGAGAGAGAGAGAGAGACTATGAGACTATGAGACTATTATGGTACTCAAATTCTTTCTGACACTCACAAGTTTTAACACAATTACCTTCTAATCCAATACTGCTGGTCCTGTTTCCTGGCATACTTTGGAGGAATCAAGGCACTCCAATGTAACAAAAGTAAATTACCACCTTAAGGGGGAAGAAAGTTTTGTGTTGGTAATTCTGCTGGAGCAACTGAATCCTCCAAACTATTCCAAGCAACAGAGCACCATTATTTTTGCTCTTCTGGTCCTGTTTCCTAGCATACTTTGGAGGAATCAAGGCACTCCAATGTAACCAAAGTGAATTACCACCTTAACCTCATAGCAAGTTAATTAACCAAGATGGGTGTAGTCCGTAGGCTTAAGGTGGTACAGGAATAGGGGGGTTTAGGGGGGTGCGGGAGTAGGGGACAGGCTTGGGGGGGTGCGGGAATAGGGGGACAGGCTTGGGGGGGTTCTGGGGGGTGCAGGAATAGGGGGATAGGCTTGGGGTGTTTAGGGGGGTGCGGGAGTAGGAACATGCTTGGGGGGGGTTAGGGGGGTGCGGGAGTAGGGGGACAGGCTTTGGGGGGGGGTTTAGGGGGGTGCGGGAGTAGGTGGACAGGCTTGAAGGGGGGGTTGGGTTAGGGGGGTGCAGGAATATGTTACTGCAGCCTTGCTACCCACCCCAAGCCTGTCCCCCCTATTCCCGCACCCCCCTTAACCCCCCCAAGCCTGTCCCTCCTACTCCTGCACCCCCTTAAGGAATCCTATGGTGTAGTCAGGAAATTGGAGGCAAATGAGTCCTTCAAATATTGCCACGAACACACACACACACACACACACACACACACACACACACACCTATATGGAAGGAGGTTGTTTGTTTCGTGGCATAATAGTTTGGAGGAATCAGAAGCCTCTTTGTTATTTAATTAAATGTTGGTAAATCTGGAGCAACTGTTGATTCCTCCAAACTATTCCAAGCAACAACAGGACACCATTATTTTTGTTGATCTGGTCCTGTTCTCTGGCATACTGTGGAGGAATCAGAAGTATACTATCCCTTTAAACAATAAAATTTTTAGTTTTTTTATGCTGACAATAGATGGATGGGTCATATTTTTACTCCATCATTACATCAGCGTTTTTTCATCCGTCTTCCGATCTCCAACTAGTCTATTTGTGCCCCGTTTAAAGACCCTGTGATCGTGTATGAAAATTGGTGGCTTCTGATTCCTCCTGACTATGCCACAAAACAAACAAGCTCCTTCCATATAGGTGTGTGTGTGTGTGTGTGTGTGTGTTTCGTGGCAATATTTGAATGACTTGTTTACCTTCAAGTTTCATACTAGCCTACATCACAAGGGTCTTAATGTGGTAATTCTTTTTTGTTACATTGGAGTGCCTTGATTCCTCCAAAGTAAGCCAGGAAACAGGACCAGATGAACAAATATAATGGTGTTCTGTTGCTTGGAAGGGTTTGGAGGATTCAGTTGCTCCAGATTTACCAACACAAAATTTCCCCCTTAAGAGTTGCGTAGGTGTCCTCGAAACCTCAGAAAATAAATTGGGAAAAAATTAAGCAGAAAAGTAGTAACTTGTAAATTAATATATATATTTTTTCTAGACAAATCAATTAAATTTCCTGTATATATTTAGAATTTATATATATTTTTTTCTAGATAAATAAATTAAATTTCCAGTATATATTTGGAATTGGACATAATTTTGAAGCAGAATGCATAGAGTAATAACGTATAGATTTATATATATATATATTCTCTATACAAATAAGTAGGAAAAACATAACTTGTACATTTGTATAATATATACCTTATTATTCTCTAAACAAATTAATAAAGTTTGATGTATATTTTTGGAACTGCCTGTGTTGTCTCATAATGGGATATTGGAAAGCTGTTACCGAGATAAATAATTGTGGGTTTCACGTGATTAATGAGTTCAATAATTGCATCCGGGCAACTTGTGGCGGTACTTGGTGTGCAATATTTCCTCCTGCAATATTTAAGGGGAAGTTTTGTGTTGGTAAATATGGAGCAACTGAATCCTCCAAACTATTCCTAGCAACAACAACAGAACACCATTATTTTTGTTCATCTGGTCCTGTTGTTTCCTGGCATATATGCTTTGGAGGAATCAAGGCACTCCAATGTAACAACAAAAACAATTACCACCTTAAGGGGATGATATACTTTTAATAGACTGGAGCACCATGATTCCTCCAAAGTATATAATTATGCCAGGAAACAGACCCAATAATATGAAAAAAAAAAAAAAAAAAAAAAAAAAAAAAATAATAATAATAATAATAATAATAATGGTATCCTGTTGTTGCCTGAAAAAAATAGTTTGGAGGAATCATTTGCTCCAGCAGATTTACCACCCAACAAAACAATGATACCAACAAAAAAAAAAAAAAGCGCG